>WNWK01009890.1:0-73657 GCA_009830355.1 Cherax destructor | reverse complement strand
TGGGAGTTGGAAAATTCAATACTGCATCTACTTTACTTCGGTCAGTCATAACCTCTAGGAGTCACTACGTGACCCAGAAACTTAATTTTTGATCTGAAAATTGACATTTAGACAGTTTGATCTTTAGATTGGCTTCTTCAAGTTTACTCAGTACCTTCTCTAGTCTTTCTAATGCTTATTTACATCCTCGGACATAACAATTACGTCATCTAAATATACCATTAGATCTTTTCCTATAAGGCCTCTAAAGATATTGGTCATGAGCCTCGAGAATGTAATAGGTGAGGATCTTAATCCGAAAGCCATACGACAGAATTCGAAATGACCTGTTGAGTAGAGAATGCGGTGAGCTCTTGGCTGTCCTCATGAAGAGGAACTTGCCAAAACCCTTGTAACAAATCGAGGCTGAGAAGACCTTATTATCTCCCTATATTGCGTAACAGGTCACCAAGTACAGGAAGTGGGAAACGTCTGGAATTGTTTTCGCATTTAACTTCCTAAAATCAATCACTGGGCGCCAAGTACCGTCCTTCTTAGGTACTATTAGGATTAAGGGCGCATTCCAGGGTGAGTTACTAGGTACGATCACACCATCGTCAAGCATCTTATTTATTAATTCTTCTGCGACAGCAACTTGTGAATGCGGCATCCTGTACGCAGGTACATAAATTGGTCTGGTACCAGGTTCAAGTGGGATACGATGGGACAATAGGTTCGTTAAACCCATCTTCTCACCTGGTAAGGCAATTGCTCTACGGTGTTTATTCAACAGTTTCAACAACCGTCCGACTTCGTCTGGCACTGAGGCATTCAAAAGGCAGGCCTATCATTGGCTAATGCCAGATCACATGGGCAGAGGTTGGAAATCACGTGAACAGCCGTGGTGCAGCCGTTAGAAGTACGAACCATACACCCCTCACTCCTCACCACCAGAGCCAGCACTTCCCCTCACTCCTCACTACCAGAGCCAGCACCTCCCCTCACTCTTCACCACCGGAGCCAGCACTTCCCCTCACTCCTCACTACCAGAGCCAGCACATCCCATCACTACCAGAGCTAGCACTTCCCCTCATTACCAGTGACAGCACCTCCCCTCACTAGCAGAGCCAGCACCTTCCCTCACTCCTCACTACCAGAGCCAGCACTTCCCCTCACTCCTCACTACCAGAGCCAGCACCTACCCTCACTCCTCACTACAAGAGCCAGCACCTACCCCTCACTACCAGAGCCAGCACCGTCTCTCATTCTAAACTACCAGAGCCAGCACCTCCCCTCACTAATCACAGAGCCAGCACCTCCCCTCACTCCTCACTACCAGAGCCAGCACCTCCCCTCACTACCAGAGCCAGCACCTTCCCTCACTCCTCACTACCAGAGCCCGCACCTACCCTCACTCCTCACTACCAGAGCCAGCACCTCCCTTCACTCCTCACCACCAGAGCCAGCACTTCTCCTTACTCCTCACTACCAGAGCCAGCACCTCCCCTCATTACCAGTGACAGCACCTCCCCTCACTACCAGAGCTAGCACCTCCCCTCACTACCAGAGCCAGCACCTTCCCTCACTCCTCACCACCAGAGCCAGCACCTCCCTCAATCCTCACTACCAGAGCCAGCACCTACCCTCACTCCTCACTATCAAAGCCAGTACCTTCCCTCACTACCAGAGCCAGTACCTTCCCTCACTACCAGAGCCAGCACCTTCCCTCACTACCAGAGCCAGCACCTTCCCTCACTACCAGAGCCAGCACCTTCCTCACTACCAGAGCCAGTACCTTCCCTCACTCCCAGAGCCAGCACCTTCCTCACTAGAGCCAGTCCTTCCCCAAGCCAGCTACATCTTCCTCACTACCAAAGCCAGCATCTTCCCTCACTACCAGAGCCAGTACCTTCCCTCACTACCAGAGCCAGTACCTTCCCTCACTACCAGAGCCAGTACCTTCCCTCACTACCAGAGCCAGTACCTTCCCTCACTACCAAAGCCAGTACCTTCCCTCACTACCAAAGTTAGCATCTTCCCTCACTACCAGAGCCAGCACCTTTCCTCACTACCAGAGCCAGTACCCTCCCTCACTACCAGAGCCAGTACCTTCCCTCACTACCAAAGCCAGTACCTTCCCTCACTACCAAAGCCAGCATCTTCCCTCACTATCAGAGCCAGTACCTTCCCTCACTACCAGAGCCAGCACCTTCCCTCACTACCAGAGCTAGTACCTTCCCTCACTACCAGAGCCAGCACCTTCCCTCACTACCAGAGCCAGTACCTTCCCTCACTACCAGAGCCAGCACCTTCCCTCACTAACAAAGCCAGCACCTTCCCTCACTACCAGAGCCAGCACCTTCCCTCACTACCAGAGCCAGCACCTTCCTTCACTATCAGAGCCAGCACGTTCCTTCACTACCAGAGCCAGTACCTTCCCTCACTACCAGAGCCAGTACCTTCCCTCACTACCAGAGCCAGTACCTTCTCTCACTACCAGAGCCAGCACCTTCCATCACTACCAGAGCCAGCACCTTCCCTCACTATCAGAGCCAGTACCTTCCCTCACTACCAGAGCCAGTACCTTCCCTCACTACCAGAGCCAGTACCTTCCCTCACTACAAGAGCCAGTACCTTCCCTCACTACCAAAGCCAGTATCTTCCCTCACTACCAGAGCCAGCACCTTCCCTCACTACCAGAGCCAGCATCTTCCCTCACTACCAGAGCCAGTACCTTCCCTCACTACCAAAGCCAGCACCTTCCCTCACTACCAGAGCCAGTACCTTCCCTCACTACCAGAGCCAGTACCTTCCCTCACTACCAGAGCCAGTACCTTCCCTCACTACCAGAGCCAGCACCTTCCCTCACTACCAGAGCCAGCACCTTCCCTCACTATCAGAGCCAGTACCTTCCTCACTACCAGAGCCAGCCCCTTTCCCCTCACTATCAGAGCCAGTACCTTCCCTCACTATCAGAGCCAGCACCTTCCCCCACTATCAGAGCCAGCACCTTCCCTCACTACCAAAGCCAGCACCTTCCCTCACTATCAGAGCCAGTACCTTTCCCCTCACTACCAGAGCCAGCACCTTCCTCACTACCAGAGCCAGCACCTTCCCTCACTATCAGAGCCAGCACCTTCCTCACTATCAGAGCCAGTACCTTCCTCACTACCAGAGCCAGAACCTTCCCTCACTACCAGAGCCAGCACCTTCCTCACTATCAGAGCCAGTACCTTCCCTCACTAGCAGAGCCAGCACCTTCCCTCATTACCAAAGCCAGTACCTTCCCTCACTACCAGAGCCAGCACCTTCCCTCACTATCATAGCCAGCACCTTCCCTCACTATCACAGCCAGTACCTTCCCTCACTATCAGAGCCAGACCTTCCTCACTACCAGGCCAGTACCTTCCCTCACTACCAGAGCCAGTACCTTCCCTCACTACCAGAGCTAGTACCTTCCTTCACTACCAGAGCCAGTACCTTCCCTCACTACCAGAGCCAGTACCTTCCCTCACTACCAAAGCCAGCACCTTCCTCACTACCAGAGCCAGTACCTTCCTCACTACCAGAGCCAGTACCTTCCTCACTACCAGAGCCAGCACCTTCCCTCACTACCAGAGCCAGTACCTTCCTCACTACCAGAGCCAGCACCTTCCTCACTACCAGAGCCAGTACCTTGCCTCACTACCAGAGCCAGTACCTTCCTCACTACCAGAGCCAGTACCTTCCTCACTACCAAAGCCAGCACCTTCCCTCACTACCAGAGCCAGTACCTTCCCTCACTACCAGAGCCAGTACCTTCCCTCACTACCAGAGCCAGCACCTTCCCTCACTACCAGAGCCAGTACCTTCCCTCACTACCAGAGCCAGCACCTTCCCTCACTACCAGAGCCAGTACCTTCCCTCACTACCAGAGCCAGCACCTTCCTCACTACCAGAGCCAGTCCCTTTCCCCTCACTACCAGAGCCAGTACCTTCCCTCACTACCAGAGCCAGCATCTTCCCTCACTACCAGAGCCAGTACCTTCCCTCACTACCAGAGCCAGCATCTTCCCTCACTACCAGAGCTAGCATCTTCCCTCACTACCAGAGCCAGCATCTTCCCTCACTACCAGAGCCAGCACCTTTGTTAAGGTTAAGTTCTGCATCAATGGTACTCTTTATAGAACTTGTACTCTCGCCTCTGCTATACATTTTCATGTTCACATCACCTGTCCAGACGTGTTAGATATCAGATTTAGAGGACATTCAGAGTCCTTATACTGATCATATGTACTCAGTATTCCATCTAAGCCACGGGGACCGCTTCAAAACACTCACATCTAGCTGAGTACACATATGAAGCTCGTGTGGCTGACATTCAGCAGACGGAGGATCGAGCCTCCACCACAGGTTGGGCTAAATGACTCACATGGGTTTTGCTATTTAACATGAATTAATATGATTCAAAACACTCAGAGTGACTTAAATCGTAATAACACCATGGCAAACAAACCATGGAACGGATGGGGTTAGAACCCATGGCAAAAGAATCGTAAAACTCCAGGCCAGTGCGTTAACCACTGGGCCAGCTGGCTACAATAACAGTCATCCAACTAGGTATATTTATACACTATGGGGAGGTTAGCATGGGCCACCACTGTGACCACAGAAGGTACTCGCAGGAACAGTGAGGAAGATTAAGGATTAAGGTTTAGATTAAGATTATTTCTAACTGATATAACAAGTTCGTTAAGTGCACACGTAAATAACTACTAACCGAAGTGAGATGAAGAATTAGACACACGTGCAACATCTTTATTGTAGACGTTTCGCCCTCCAGTGGCTTTATCAATAACGTTCCTTGCAGACTACGGTGGTGTTCACCATTGTCAAGGCTGGGGGTCTGATCACCTCATCGTTTGTATATAGTTCTACTGTCTTCCAGTTATATCCTGGAATTTGTATTGATAAAGCCACTGGATGATTCTTGACTGAGTTATTCTTCTAAAATAAACCCAATTAAAATCAAGGACGCCATAAGGGCAATTAGAATATCAACAATTAAGGTCCTTGATTTTCCAGTCTTACAAATGGGTTATAATTATAACAATAATTTTTAAAGGGGTGGACTGGTAAGCCGGTGGAAGGCCTCGGTCAGATGACCAAAATCTCCAATGGCGGGTCATCATATGATTTATACCCGCGTCAGGAAACACTTGTCGTGTTTCCTGAAGAATCTTACCTAACCTAACCTTTCCAACATTGTACCAGAAGATGCAAGATACACTGCTGGTATATATATCTTCAAGATACACTACTGGTATATATATCTTCACGATACACTGCTGGTATATACATCTTCAAGATACGCTGCTGGTATATACATCTTCAGGATATGCTGCTGGTATATCTTCAAGATACACTGCTGGTATATATATCTTCAAGATACACTGCTGGTATATATATCTTCAAGATACACTGCTGGTATATATATCTTCAAGATACACTGCTGGTATATATATCTTCAAGATACACTACTGGTATATATATCTTCAAGATACACTGCTGGTATATATATCTTCAAGATACACACACACAAAACAGGCAAAGTATCAATCGACAAGTGCCTCTGACAACTAGTAACTACAAAAGGCAGAAAACCCCGACCCAGTAAAGCTGTATGGAAGCAAATCCTGCTACCACAGTAGAAAGAAACCCAAGTTTTTAATACCACCCAGTTAATGACGATGAGTGGCCAGCCAAATCAATGGCGATATACACTTTACTGTGTAGCATCGTTACCATCAGACGAAGCTCATCTGGGATGTAAAAGGCTCAGCTGGGGTGTAAAAGGCTCAGCTGTGGTGTAAAAGGCTCAACTGGGGTGTAAAAGGCTCAACTGGGGTGCAAAAGGCTCAATTGGGACATAAAAGACTCAACTAGGGCGTAAAAGACTCAACTGGGGCGTAAAAGGCTCATCTGGAATATAAAAGACTAATTTGAGGTGTAAAAGGCTCAGCTGGGGTGTAAAAGGTTCAACTGGGGTGTAAAAGGCTCAGCTGGGGTGTAAAATGTTCAACTGGGGTGTAAAAGGCTCAGCTGGGGTGTAAAAGGTTCAACTGGGGTGTAAAATGCTCAATTGGGGTGTAAAAGGTTCAACTGGGGTGTAAAAGGCTCAACTGGGGTGTAAAAGGTTCAACTGGAGTGTAAAATTCTCAACTGGGGTGTAAAAGGTTCAACTGGGGTGTAAAAGGTTCAACTGGGGTGTAAAAGGCTCAAGCGAGGTCACTAACCCAGAAAATAGTAACTCGCTCAGTGAAATACACAATACATCCATTACTGTACATCCATTACTGTACATCCATTACTGTACATCCATTACTGTACATCCATTACTGTACATCCATTACTGTACATCCATTACTGTACATCCATTACTGTACATCCATTACTGTACCTCCATTACTGTACATCCATTACTGTACATCCATTACTGTAAATCCATTACTGTACATTCATTACTGTACATTCATTACTGTGCATCCATTACTGTACATCCATTACTGTACATCCATTACTGTACATCCATTACTGTACATCCATTACTGTACATCCATTACTGTACATCCATTACTGTACATTCATTACTGTTACTGTACATCCTTTACTGTACATCCATTACAGTACATTCATTACTGTACATTCATTACTCCATTACTGTACATCCATTACTCCATTACTGTACATCCATTACTGTACATCCATTACTGTAAATCCATTACTGTACATCCATTACTGTACATCCATTACTGTACATTCATTACTGTACATCCATTACTGTACATCCATTACTGTACATCCATTACTGTACATTCATTACTGTACATCCATTACTGTACATCCATTACTGTACATTCATTACTGTACATCCATTACTGTACATCCATTACTGTACATCCATTACTGTACATCCATTACTGTAAATCCATTACTGTACATTCATTACTGTACATCCATTACTGTACATCCATTACTGTACATCCATTACTGTACATACTTCACTGTTCTGAAATACATATTTGTACTTGATTAAGTTATTAATAATAATAATTGTGGACAAAAATCTCCAGTTTATGAAGGGGGCGATATCCCCCCTCCTGAAGAGGGGGATAATGACCCTCTCCAAAGAGGGTAGCCCTCTCAGAAGGCCTTGTGAACGGTCTTGCTGTCTCCCTCCCATAAAAGAGGTTAGGTTAGGTAAGGTTCGTCAGGAAACAGGACAAGTGTTTCCTGACGAAGGTCTTAGATGATGACCCACAGTTTGAGCTTTTGGTCATCTGACCGAGGCCTTTCGCTGGCTTACCGCTCCACCCCTAAATTATGACCATTGTTACGACCATTTTGTATATCCCTCCCACAATAGAGGTAACAAACCCATATGTTGAGCCACGTGTCACGAGACCCATGGCTCTTTACCAGAATACCTGGCCACTTGTATACAAGTGGAAGTCTGCTAAGTGAACTGCTATTTCTCCATAGCAGTAAAAAATCAGAATGAAATCAACCCTTAATCAACAAGCTAGGGGTATTACGGCTCCCTAAACCCGCATGGAATGTCAATAAACAGGGATTCTAGGATTAAGTCTATTGCAACACCTAGCAATGAGCGTAGTAACATGTAGTAAAGTTTCTGTAGTAACGTTTCTGTAGTAACATGTAGTAATGTTTCTGTAGTAACATGTAGTAATGTTTCTGTAGTAACACATGTAGTAATGTCTCTGTAGTAACACATGTAGTAATGTCTCTGTAGTAACACATGTAGTAATGTCTCTGTAGTAACACATGTATTAATGTCTCTTTGTAGTCCTGCCTGATCCTCATCTGATTTAATTCTCATTAACTTCACATCATCTGCGAACAGTGACACTTCTGAGTCTATCCCTTCCGTCATGTCATTCACATATACCAAAAATAGCACTGGTCCTAGTACTTACCCCTGTGGAACCCCGCTCGTCACAAGCGCCCACTCTGACACCTCCCTATCAAGTATTCTCTGAACCATTGCAGTGCCCTTCCTGTTATACGTGCCTGATCCTATAGCTTTTGCACTAATCTCTTGTGAGGAACTGTGTCGAAGACCTTCTTGCAGTCCAGAAAAATGCATTCAATCCACCCCTCTCTCTCGTGTCTTCTGTTACCTTGTCATAAAACTCCAATAGGTTTGTGACACAGAATTTGCCTTCCATGTGTGTGTGTGTGTGTGTACTCACCCACCTAATTCACCTAATTGTGGTTGCAGGGGTCGAATCACAGCTCCTGGCCCGTCGCTACTAGGTCCACTCTCTCCCTGCAACATGAACTTTATCGTACATCTTCTTAAAGCTATGTATGGATCCTGTCTCCACTACTTCACTCTGGAGATTGTTCCACTTCCTGACAACTGAAGATATACTTCCTAACATCCCTGTGACTCATTTCAGTTGTCAACTCAAAGTCGTGACTCCTTGTTGCTGTGTCCCATGTCTCAAACATTCTGTCGATATTCACCTTATTAATTCCTCTAAGAAAAAAACCATACCACGGGTGGGGTTCGAACCCGCGGTCAGAGAGTCTCAAAACTCCAGACCGTCGCGTAAGCCACTGGTCAGCTAGATTCAATAAGATTCATCCAACTAGGTATATTTCTACACCATAAGAAGGTTAGCATAGGCACCATTGTGTCATGTTGACGGCTTTGAGGGGACTAGAGCTAGAGTTCGTCACGGCCATGCTAGCGGAAGATTCGTCTGTAAAAACTTGCATTTGTGGACACAGTAGTGCCTATGCTAACCTTCCTATGGTGTAGAAATATACCTAGTTGGATGAATCTTATTGAAGCTAGCTGACCCAGTGGCTTACACGACGGTCTGGAGTTTTGAGACTCTGATCGCGGGTTCTAACCCCACCCATGGTATGGTTTGTTTATAATCGTGTCATTACGATTTCGTGAGTCAATTCCTCAAAGTATTGTATACGTCGTTATCATGTCCCTCCTGTCCTCCAGTGTCGTCAGATTGAATATGTGTGTGTGTGTGTGTGTGTGTATGTGCATGTGTACTCACCTATTTGTGGTTGCAGGGGTGAAGACTCAGCTCCTGGCCCCGCCTCTTCACTGACCGCTACTAGGTCCTCTCTCTCCCTGCTTCATGAGCTTTATCATACCTCGTCTTAAAACTATGTATGGAACCTGCCTCCTGAGTGTGTGTGTGTGATCAGCAGCTCCCCATGTGCGTCCACATTACCAGACCAATGTTAGCGCACAGTTCCCAGGGGTGAAATTAGCCACGCCCCGCATCCACATCACGCCCACACCACAACGCCCACACTTTGGTCCCGCCCACACACTCGTCACAGAGCTTAACGAGATATAACATCAGTTGATTCACTCCTGATAACAACATTAACAACGCAAACCATACTAACGACCAGACTCGTTAGTATCACTCTTAGAGATTTCGTTTTATATCATAGTTATTATTATAACTATAATTTTTAAATGAGTGGAGGGGTAAGCCAGTGGAAGGCCTCGGTCAGATGACCAAAAGCTCCAGTTGTGGGTCATCATATGACTAAAAGCCGCGTCAGGAAACACTTGTCCTGTTTCCTGACAAACCTTACCTGACCTAAACTAACCCAACTTAACCTAACATAATCAAACCTAACTTAACCTAACCTAACTTAAATTAACATAACCTAATTTAACCTAACTTAAACTAACCTAACCTAAATTAACCAAACATAACCTAACTTAATCTAAACCTAAACATAACCTAAACTAATCTAACTTAACCTAACCTGACCTAACCTAACTAAACCTAACTTAAACTAACTAAAATTAACCTAACCTAACTTAAATTAACCTAATATAACCTAAGTTAAATTAACCTAATATAACCTAAGTTAAATTAACCTAATATAACCTAAGTTAAATTAACCTAACCTAATCTAACATAACCTAACTTAAATTAACCTTACTTAAATTAACCTAACTTAACCTAACTGCTAGAGACTTAACACTGATGAATTATACTGGTTGAAATCTCTATAATTTACCACCAAAGTATAACCATAACATAGAATTATAGCAACTATCGAATATATTTTTATACAAAGCCGACCCTTATCGAAGAAGGTCCACCAAAAAAGAAGAAACACATCCATCATCACTCAGTTAATAGCTGTGTTGAGAGGTAATGCTATCTCATGAAAACTATAGAGTATCTGAATGAGGATATTATCTTTAGATAAACTGTTCCTGCAACAGTATCTGTGTTCCCTACAACAGTATCTGTGTTACTGCAACAGTATCTGTGTTACTGCAACAGTATCTGTGTTACTGCAACAGTATCTGTGTTACTGCAACAGTATCTGTGTTCCTTGCAACAGTATCTGTGTTCCTTGCAACATTATCTGTGTTCCTTGCAACAGTATCTATGTTCCCTACAAGTGCTTACTGTTGTTCCTTGGAACAGTATCTGTGTTCCCTACAAGTGCTTACTGTTGTTCCTTGCAACAGTATGTGTTCCTTGCAACAGTATCTGTGTTCCCTACAAGTGTTTACTGTTGTTTCTTGCAAAAGTATCTGTTATAAATTATATTTATTATTATTATTATTATTATTATTATTATTATTATTATTATTATTATTATTATTATTATTATTATTATTATTATTATTATTATAATTCTCTTTTTTAGTATTTTCTACATGAGAAGTGGTTACTAGCCACTTGCTCCCGGCATTTAGTCGCCTCTTACGACACACATGACTTACGGAGGAAAGATTCTTTTCCACTTCCCCATAGAGATAAGAGGAAATAAAGAAGAACAAGAACTATTAAGAAAGAGAAGAAAAAACATATATGTGTGTATGTATATATATATATATATATATATATATATATATATATATATATATATATATATATATATATATATATATATATATATATATATATATATATATATATATATATGCATGTGCATGCCTGTGTAGTGTGACCTAAGTGTAAGTATTAGTAGCAAGATATACCTGTTATCTTGTGTGTTTATGAGACAGAAAAAGGACACCAGCAATCCTACCATCATGTAAAACAGTTAAAGGTTTCTGTTTCAAACTCACTTGGCAGGACGGTAGTACCTCCCTGGGTGGTTGTTGTCTACCAACCTACTACCACAGGACGGTAGTACCTCCCTGGGTGGTTGCTGTCTACCAACCTACTACCACAGGACGGTAGTACCTCCCTGGGTGGTTGTTGTCTACCAACCTACTACCACAGGACGGTAGTACCTCCCTGGGTGGTTGCTGTCTACCAACCTACTACCACAGGACGGTAGTACCTCCCTGGGTGGTTGCTGTCTACCAACCTACCTACAAATCTGTAGTGGAGGGAAGGCGGGGTAGGGGTCGGCCTAGGAAAGGTTGGAAGGAGGGGTAAAGGTTTTGTGTGCGAGGGGCTTGGACTTCCAGCAAGCATGTGTGAGCGTGTTAGATAGGAGTGAACGGAAGCAAGGTAATATTTATGAAGGGATTCAGGGAAACCGACAGGCCGGACTTGAGTCCTGGAGGTTGGAAATACAGTGCCGGCACTCTGAAGGAGGGGTGTTAATGTTGCAGTTTTATAACTGTAGTGTAAAGCACCCCTCTGGCAAGACAGTGATGGAGTGAATGATGATGAAAGCTTTTCTTTTCCGGACCACCCTGCCTTGGTGGGAGACGGCCGATGTGTTAATTAAAAAAAATATTATTAATGTTTAATGATATCTTGGGTATCAGATGGGCATCATGGCTGTCAGGTGGGCATCATGGCTGTCAGGTGGGCATCATGGCTGTCAGGTGGGCATCATGGCTGTCAGGTGGGCGTGCAGAGTACCATGTACTACGTGTGAGAGCAATAACGTACACATGTACACCAAAACAAGTACAACACATGTACACGCTTGCTTGACCTTCACGTGTACATGCACACAAAGAAGTGATGTAACTTCAGACATTTTCCAACTATAAAAAGGCACCGTGATTCATTAGACTGTGTGTATCAAAGAGTGGTATAGATTTCTTGAATTTCAAGAATACAAGGATGAATACACAGTGGCCAGTAAACCTGTTCGTTATTGCAAATAACGAGATGGCAACACCTTAGTGCCAAAAAATATGCAGACATGGTCAAGAGGTGTACCTATTAAAGTGGCCACTGAATGTGTGTACTCATCTATATGTGGTTGCAGGGGTCGAGTCACAGCTTCTGGTCCACTCTCTCCAGGCACCTCTTAAAGCTATGTATAGATCCTGTCTCCACTACATCACTCCCTATATTACTCCACTTCCTGAGAACTCGAAGGCTGAAGAAATACTTCCTAACATCCCTATGACTCATCTGAGCTTTCAACTTGCAGTTGCAACACCTTGTTGCTGTGTCACACCTCTGAAACATTCTGCCACTGTCCACTTTGTCAATTCCTCTGTGTTTTATATGTCGTTTTCTAGAGAATAATGAGGGAGGGAAAATGATTTGGAAGGGTAGGAGGAAGGGAAGAGGATAGAGAAGGGAGTAAAGGGAGAACAAGGGGGAAGGGGTAAAGGGAGGAAAAGAGGGAAGAGGGTAAAGGGAGAACAAGGGGGAGGGGGTAAATGGAAAACAAGGGGATGGGAGAGAAGCAGCGTCACAGGCGGATGTCTCACTAGTGACGTCAGTTAGGGTTGTGAGGAGAACTCTTGTCCCTTCAACACCAAATTCACTCACTGACTCTCTCTCTCTCTCTCTCTCTCTCTCTCTCTCTCTCTCTCTCTCTCTCTCTCTCTCTCTCTCTCTCTCTCTCTCTCTCTCTCTCTCTCTCACCCTCTCTCTCACCCTCTCTCTCTCTCTCTCTCTCTCACCCTCTCTCTCTCTCTCTCTCACCCTCTCTCTCTCTCTCTCCCCTCTCTCTCTCTCTCTCTCTCTCTCTCTCTCTCTCTCTCCTCCTCTCTCTCTCTCTCTCTTCTCCTCTCTCTCTCTCTCTCTCTCTCTCTCTCTCTCTCTCTCTCTCTCTCTCTCTCTCTCTCTCTCTCTCTCTCTCTCTCTACCTCCTCTCTCTCTCTCTCTCTCTCACCCTCTCTCTCTCTTACTTCTGTGCTACATATCTGTGAAGCTGCGTACACATCAGCCTCAGGGTTGGAAAAGGCAAGAAGAAGAAAAACTAGATTATATGACGTGTCGTGTAGTTGGATGGTTTAAAGTAATGTGTTAACTACGCTCGTGGAGGCTGACAACCCAGGTTTCAGTCTTGCCGACTGCAATATACCATAGCATATACTTTGGCTTGTTTCTGCAAGGAATATTATATTATAATATATATATATATATATATATATATATATATATATATATATATATATATATATATATATATATATATATATATATATATATATATCAGACATACAGTATATGAGGTGTGAGAGATACATGTCTAGTACATATTGTTAAGTGTTTTGTCACTGATTATAATGCAAAAATCTCATCCAGCTCCTCAGAGCTGGGGGGCGTGCCTAAAATACAGCAGGCATTACCCCTCTGAACAGCAGCGCTGAGTCGCTGGAACAGAAAACTAGCTGCCCTGGGATCCCTAGTTACCCTGTTGAGTCTTTTGGCCAGCTCCTTGAGGAACTTAGATGCACTCTTTTCCCATGAGCCAAGGGTCTCCGAGCCTATGGGAACAAACATATAATAATGGGCAAGTTCTCCATATTTTCTAGACTTTTGGGACTCCCTCAACTTAGAAATGAATGATTGTATCATAAACTGTATACCTCATATTAATAATAGAGTGAAGTACTATTTGTATGCTACCATTCTTCACCTGTCTAGACTTAAGTAGTCTATAAGTATTAGGTTAAGTCTGCCCAAAATGCCTAGGCATGATAGTGGCTTTCTTTGTACCAATCATATGATATGTAAACACACACTGTAACCTTAGCAAAGAAATAAATTATTATTATTATTATTATTATTATTATTATAAGTGATTTAAAAAGAATCATTATTGGCTTGGCTCTTGTCTTGAATGTTCTCATTATCCATCCTATCAGTTTCCTCGCAGATGTGATAGTGGCATTGTTGTGGTCCTTGAAGGTGAGGTCTTCGGACATTACCACTCACAGGTCCTTCACATTACTTTTCCGCTCTATTATGTGATTAGAGTTTTTAGTATACTCAGTCCTAGTTATTATTTCCTCCAGTTTACCATAACGGAGTAGTTGGAATTTGTCTTCATTGAACATCATATTGTTCTCTGTTGCCCATTGGAAAACTTGGTTTATATCTTCTTGGAGATTTGTCGTGTCCTCAATTGATGACACTCTCATGCAGATCCTAGTATCGTCTGCAAAGGATGATACAGTGCTATGGTTTACATCTCTGTCTATGTCTGATATGAGAATGAGGAACAGGATAGGTGCGAGTACTGTGCCTTGTGGGACAGAGCTCTTCACTATGGCAGCTTTCAATTTAACTCTGTTTACCACTACTCTTTGTGTTCGATTGGTTAGAAAGTTCTGCCTACTTTGGCAGCATTTCCTGCAAATTAGGTCAGTTTTGTCCCAGGATGCGACCCACACCAGTCCTCTAACACCCAGGTACCTATTTTACTGATGACTGAACAGGAAGGAACAAGATCACTTTAATGATTGCGACTTATATGGAAAAACTCAAATAGCAACAAGGTTTTGAGTAATATATTAGTCTTCCTTGACCATAGCAAGACTATATAGAACATTTATAGTTATACGAATTTTCAGGGATAAGAGAGATCCCGTTGGTAGATACTGACAATCTTACAATGATAATATAAGCCAGTTATCCTTAAATGATGTTTACAAATGTCCCGTACAAGAGACTCGGAATATACTCAGAAACTTCTAGAATACTAAGGAATACCCTAATTAAAGGAGTACAAGCGGAAATTGTACTCTGGGCTGAGTGAGTGAACCGACTGCTTGCTCCAGCGAGTGGTAACATGAGGTCGGGTCAAGTGGTACTCCAGCTCCTGAACCACCGACTGGCAATTTAACTAGTGGTTCCCTTCACATGTTTGCTTATCATATAACATAAAATATCATCGACAGCCTAACAAAATACACAATAATAATATTTAAAATAGTGATGAACATCAGTATTTCTGCACCATCGTACATGTGGTGTCAGGTAATGCCATAAAGCCGAACATCTTCATTTTAGCTATTAATGAAGAAGTACGCAATATAATATTGGGTAGAAACACCGTAACCAAAATATTTCTGAGTGCGCTACCCATCAACAAAAGGGAGACGTACCTAGTTTATCCACTGTGTATCTATCAAAGAAAATTAGTAGATGCTGGTCAAAAACAAAGAGAGTGTGGAACTACGACATTTACGACATCCCAGATAATTCATATAGGAATCCTGCTTAAGATTATGTTCAATGGCCTCAATTATAAAAGAGTCAAGTTTGAACAACCCAAAGCTATTATAAAGTTAATATTTATCATGCTTTATAATAATAACATCCGACCATTTTTCAGGGTTATTGCAAGCTCCGGTGTAGTCAAATAACGCATTTGATTCCTGAGCTGTTCATATTGCATAATGGAATTATGTTAACCTAGAGAATTGCCAGTTTGTCCCATGTAAGACAAGTTGCAGCAGTTACAACAAATCCTGTAAACAAAGCCAACACAGTATTGGGGGTAATTCTTGATCAAAATGCTTTTAACCACTCGTGAATTCCTAAAAACTACTTACATGTTTAATGTTTATAGGGCATTCAGCAGGATATATAAAATATCATTGTTTGGGAGAACCAACACAGTCTTAACATGAGGTATTACCCTAGGTTCAGTCCCCTAGGTTCAGTCCCCTAGGTTCAGTCCCCTAGGTTCAGACCCCTAGGTTCAGTCCCCTAGGTTCAGTCCCCTAGGTTCAGTCCCCTAGGTTCAGACCCCTAGGTTCAGTCCCCTAGGTTCAGTCCCCTAGGTTCAGTCCCCTAGGTTCAGTCCCCTAGGTTCAGTCCTATGATAAGTTTTCCAAGCTGCCAGCAAAGCAGTTTTTACAAACTATTCAGGGTACTGTAGTTTTGATGCAATTTTAAAGATTTTCCTAATCCCCTCACCAAGAAACCCTGGACTGCACACTAACCTCTGAAAGACAGTGAGAAAGACACTTTTTTTTACTCTTGTGGATATATATGCAAACATTAGCGGGCTTCCTATATACTGTATACTTGACTCTCTGATCGCGGGTTCTATCCCCGCCCGTGGTATGAATTGTTTACAATCGTGTCATTACTATTTCGTGAGTACTTGAACTTCATATTAACCAGGTGGTTCACAACATCTAAGAATGGAAGCTTTAAAAACACTTGTTTCGCCACGGTGAATTTAATAGACGGAACAAGAGCCTCGAGTCTCAGTAAAAATGTGTTCAGATCTATATCATTATACCAAAGACAAGATGTCATCCACGTATCTGAACCCCTTAGCTTCATAGGGCAGGATACTGGACCTGTTTGCTTACACCTGTTGTCCTTGTTCAACTAGCAGTAAGTAGGTACCTGGGTGTCAGTCGACAGGTGTGGGTCGCATCCTGGGGGACAAAATTACCCTAAGCTGCCCGAAATGCTCCTCATAACCAGGGGCTTTCTATAGAGTATGTCACTGATGTCAGCTATGGTCTGTATAAGTTGCATCATGTACTTGTCGAAATATAAATTATTAAGTTACACATAACTTATTCAATAACGGCGTTCTTATGGAACGGCAGGGAAAACTCATTTAATTCTTCACCAACGTTGGGTAACACTTAAGGAACAGAGTCAGGTAAACAACGCACTGACATCAAAACCCACGTTCAGATTCTGCAGTTTGTCAGTGAGGTCAACAGTGTTCTTTTTACGTGGGCTTCCGAGATGTTGCCAAGCACTGGTGTTAAGACCGAAACGTTGCCACAATGAAATGTCACATTAGTTGCACTTATGCCCTTTTACCTAACACAATCGCTGTCCTGCCATAAGTGTGTTGGAGACGATTCACATTTGTAAAATTTTTGATAGCTTGGTTGACCAAGCTAGCACCAGACGAGCCTGGCCCATGGCCGGGCTCCGAAAGTAGTAAGACTCTCGAAACTCATCAAAGGTATATCAAAGGCCTCATCAGCGAATATATCACATTAAAGAATCGAACATGAAATCAGCATTTGTATAATGCACTTTGACAGGACACCATTGAAGTGTTTATTAAGTGCGTATCACTGTATTTCAATGTGTTATAAATTTGTTTCTCGGTGGGTGGACCAGCAAGCCAGGGGAAGGTCAGGGTGGACCAGCAAGCCAGGGGAAGGCCTGGGTGGACCAGCAAGCCAGGGGAAGGTCAGGGTGGACCAGCAAACCGGAGAAGGCCGGGTGGACCAGAAGCCAGGGGAAGGCCTGGGTGGACCAGCAAGCCAGGGGAGGTCAGGGTGGACCAGCAAGCCAGGGAAGGTCAGGGTGGACCAGCAAGCCAGGGGAAGGCCTGGGTGGACCAGCAAGCCAGGGGAAGGTCAGGGTGGACCAGCAAGCCATGGAAAGGCCTGGGTGGACCAGCAAGCCAGGGGAAGGCCTGGGTGGACCAGCAAGCCAGGGGAAGGCCTGGGTGGACCAGCAAGCCAGGGGAAGGTCAGGGTGGACCAGCAAGCCATGGAAAGGCCTGGGTGGACCAGCAAGCCATAGGAAGGCCTGGGTGGACCAGCAAGCCAGGGGAAGGCCTGGGTGGACCAGCAAGCCATGGAAAGGCCTGGGTGGACCAGCAAGCCATGGAAAGGCCTGGGTGGACCAGCAAGCCATGGGAAGGCCAGGGTGGACCAGCAAGCCAGGGGAAGGCCTGGGTGGACCAGCAAGCCATGGAAAGGCCTGGGTGGACCAGCAAGCCATAGGAAGGCCTGGGTGGACCAGCAAGCCAGGGGAAGGTCAGGGTGGACCAGCAAGCCAGGGGAAGGCCTGGGTGGACCAGCAAGCCATGGGAAGGCCAGGGTGGACCAGCAAGCCATGGGAAGGCCTGGGTGGACCAGCAAGCCATGGAAAGGCCTGGGTGGACCAGCAAGCCATGGGAAGGTCAGGGTGGACCAGCAAGCCATGGGAAGGCCAGGGTGGACCAGCAAGCCATGGGAAGGCCAGGGTGGACCAGCAAGCCAGGGGAAGGCCTGGGTGGACCAGCAAGCCATGGGAAGGTCAGGGTGGACCAGCAAGCCATGGGAAGGCCAGGGTGGACCAGCAAGCCATGGGAAGGCCTGGGTGGACCAGCAAGCCATGGAAAGGCCTGGGTGGACCAGCAAGCCATGGGAAGGCCTGGGTGGACCAGCAAGCCATGGGAAGGTCAGGGTGGACCAGCAAGCCATGGGAAGGTCAGGGTGGACCAGCAAGCCATGGGAAGGTCAGGGTGGACCAGCAAGCCATGGGAAGGTCAGGGTGGACCAGCAAGCCATGGGAAGGCCAGGGTGGACCAGCAAACCATGGGAAGGTCAGGGTGGACCAGCAAGCCATGGGAAGGTCAGGGTGGACCAGCAAGCCATGGGAAGGCCAGGGTGGACCAGCAAGCCATGGGAATGCCAGGGTGGACCAGCAAGCCATGGGAAGGTCAGGGTGGACCAGCAAGCAGGGAAGGCCAGGGTGGACCAGCAAGCCATGGGAAGGCCAGGGTGGACCAGCAAGCAGGGAAGGTCAGGGTGGACCAGCAAGCCATGGGAAGGCCTGGGTGGACCAGCAAGCCATGGGAAGGCCAGGGTGGACCAGCAAGCCATGGGAAGGCCAGGGTGGACCAGCAAGCCATGGGAAGGTCAGGGTGGACCAGCAAGCCATGGGAAGGTCAGGGTGAACCAGCAAGCCATGGGAAGGTCAGGGTGGACCAGCAAGCCATGGGAAGGTCAGGGTGGACCAGCAAGCCATGGGAAGGCCAGGGTGGACCAGCAAGCCATGGGAAGGTCAGGGTGGACCAGCAAGCCATGGGAAGGCCAGGGTGGACCAGCAAGCCATGGGAAGGTCAGGGTGGACCAGCAAGCCAGGGGAAGGTCAGGGTGGACCAGCAAGCCATGGGAAGGCCAGGGTGGACCAGCAAGCCATGGGAAGGCCTGGGTGGACCAGCAAGCCATGGGAAGGCCAGGGTGGACCAGCAAGCCATGGGAAGGCCAGGGTGGACCAGCAAGCCATGGGAAGGTCAGGGTGGACCAGCAAGCCATGGGAAGGCCAGGGTGGACCAGCAAGCCATGGGAAGGCTAGGGTGGACCAGCAAGCCATGGGAAGGCCAGGGTGGACCAGCAAGCCATGGGAAGGCCAGGGTGGACCAGCAAGCCAGGGGAAGGTCAGGGTGGACCAGCAAGCCATGGGAAGGCCAGGGTGGACCAGCAAGCCATGGGAAGGCCAGGGTGGACCAGCAAGCCATGGGAAGGCCAGGGTGGACCAGCAAGCCAGGTAAATATTCCGTGTGACATAAAAACATATTCCACCTAGCTGGTTATAATAATATAATCTTTATTTCTACCAGTACATGTACAAGGTATAAATTAGACACATATGCAACACTTGGGTATCTTTAATGAGAAAACGTTTCGCCACACAGTGGCTTCATCAGTCCATACAAACAAGAAAATTGTAAGGAGAGGAGGAGTTTGAGGTAATCAGTCCCTCGGCCTGGAGTCGATGTATTCAGTCCATCAATCTTGTAGGAAGTGCAACATATGGCCGTAGAAGTGGCTTATATACTGCAGTCAGTTATATACTGTTGCTGCCTAAGTTTTGGTTCTCGATTTTTGTTAGACCTTCAACTACATCATTTGTGGTGTTGAGTATCTGTGCAAATGAGCGACTCTCTGACATACTGGCCAACCCCCCCTTGTTGCCTGTTCTTTCTGTCGCATCTGATAAGGTTGTACCCTGGTACCCATCACTGTCCGTGTCTGAGCAGGAAAAACGGTCTGTTTGAGCAGGAAAAACGGTCTGTTTGAGCAGGAAAAACGGTCTGTTTGAGCAGGGAAAACGGTGTGTGGAAGCAGGAAAGTATGTGTGGGAGTCGGGCGAGTGCTTTCACAATGATGCCCTCAGTGCCAGAGGCTGGGTGAACATCCTCGTCAACCCACTCACTCAGTGGCACATTCCCTGGCTTCGTTAATAGCTTAATCAATGAGACATCCCTGGCTTCGTTAATGGCTTAATCAACGGAACATTCCCTGGCTTCGTTAATAGCTTAATCAATGAGACATCCCTGGCTTCGTTAATGGCTTAATCAACTGAACATTCCCTGACTTCGTTAACGGCTTAATCAATGAGACATCCCTGGTTTCGTTAATGGCTTAATCAATGGAACATTCCCTGGCTTCGTTAATGGCTTAATCAACGGAACATTCCCTGGCTTCGTTAACGGCTTAATCAATGAGACATCCCTGGCTTCGTTAATGGCTTAATCAATGGAACATTCCCTGGCTTCGTTAATGGCTTAATCAATGGAACATTCCCTGGCTTCGTTAATGGCTTAATGAATGAGACATCCCTGGCTTCGTTAACTGCTTAATCAATGGGATATTCTCCGGCTTCATTAATGGTTTCATTACCATCTCCCTCACTGTGACATTCCCCGGCGGCTCAGTTAACGGTGAAGCTTCCTGACGTCACGTTCTTAAAATGCGGGACTAATCTACGTCACATTCTGGATGCTGATTGGTCTCTGTTTCCCGCCCTGGGTCGCTGACTGGTCAGTTTTTTTCTGCCAAGGCAGTTGGTTGGTTCATTTTTCCACGTCATGGCTGCTGATTGGTCGATTTTTTCCCGCCCTGGCCGCTGATTTGCCCATGTTTCCCGCCGTGGCTGCTGATTGGAGAAGAAAGGTAAAGGTTCTCTGACAACCCCGTCTGACGCAGTTACTTGGCTATTGTCTTTCAGTCACTGAAAAATAACGACCTTAGGTAAATATTAAGGTCATATGGCAGTGACAGTGTGACCAGTGACTAGTGACCAGTGGCTAAGGACTAGTGACTAGTGACCAGTAGCTAAGGACTAGTGACTAGTGACCAGTGGCTAAGGACTAGTGACTAGTGACCAGTCACTAGTGATCAGTTACTGTCCAGTTACCAGTGGCCAGTTACCAATGACTTGTGACTAGTGACCGGTGACTAGTGACTAGTTACCAGTGACCCACGTCACAGTGGTCTGTGACTGTACCCCAATATAAATACAAGGACCCCAATATAAATACGAGGACCCCAATGGAAATACGAGGACCCACAATAGAAATACAAGAACCTCAATGGAAAAACAAGAACCCCAGTGTAAATACAAGAACCCCAGTGTAAATACAAGAACCCCAATGAAAATACAAGAACCCCAATGTAAATACAAGAACCCTAATGAAAATACAAGAACCCCAATGTAAATACAAGAACCCCAATGTAAATACAAGAACCCCAATGTAAATACAAGAACCCCAATGTAAATACAAGAACCCCAATGAAAATACAAGAACCCCAATGTAAATACAAGAACCCCAATGTAAATACAAGAACCCCAATGTAAATACAAGAACCCCAATGTAAATACAAGAACCCCAATGTAAATACAAGAACCCCAATGAAAATACAAGAACCCCAGTGGAAATACAAGAACCCCAATGGAAATACAAGAACCTCAATGGAAAAACAAGAACCCCAGTGTAAATACAAGAACCTCAATGGAAAAACAAGAACCCCAGTGTAAATACAAGAACCCCAGTGTAAATACAAGAACCCCAATGAAAATACAAGAACCCCAATGTAAATACAAGAACCCCAATGTAAATACAAGAACCCCAATGTAAATACAAGAACCCCAATGTAAATACAAGAACCCCAATGTAAATACAAGAACCCCAATGTAAATACAAGAACCCCAATGTAAATACAAGAACCCCAATGTAAATACAAGAACCCCAATGTAAATACAAGAACTCCAATGTAAATACAAGAACCCCAATGAAAATACAAGAACCCCAGTGGAAATACAAGAACCCCAATGGAAATACAAGAACCCCAATGTAAATACAAGAACCCCAATGTAAATACAAGAACTCCAATGTAAATACAAGAACCCCAATGAAATACAAGAACCCCAATGAAATACAAGAACCCCAATGAAATACAAGAACCCAGTGGAAATACAAGAACCCCATGAAATACAAGAACCCAATGGAAATACAAGAACCCCAGTGTAAATACAAGAACCCCAGTGAAATACAAGAACCCCAAGTGAAAATACAAGAACCCCAGTGAAATACAAGAACCCCAATGAAATACAAGAACCCCAATGTAAATACAAGAACCCCAATGTAAATACAAGAACCCCAATGTAAATACAAGAACCCCAATGTAAATACAAGAACCCCAGTGGAAATACAAGAACCCCAGTGGAAATACAAGAACCCCAGTGGAAATACAAGAACCCCAGTGGAAATACAAGAACCCCAGTGGAAATACAAGAACCCCAGTGGAAATACAAGAACCCCAGTGGAAATACAAGAACCCCAGTGGAAATACAAGAGCCCCAGTGGAAATACAAGAACCCCAGTGGAAATACAAGAACCCCAGTGGAAATACAAGAACCCCAGTGGAAATACAAGAACCCCAGTGGAAATACAAGAACCCCAGTGGAAATACAAGAACCCCAGTGGAAATACAAGAACCCCAGGGAAATACGAACAGTGAAATCAAGAACCCCAGTGGAAATACAAGAACCCCAGTGGAAATACAAGACCCCAGTGGAAATACAAGAACCCCAGTGGAAATACAAGAACCCCAGTGGAAATACAAGAACCCCAGTGGAAATACAAGAACCCCAGTGGAAATACAAGAACCCCAGTGGAAATACAAGAACCCAGTGAATACAAGACCAGTGGAAATACAAGAACCCCAGTGGAAATACAAGAACCCCAGTGGAAATACAAGAGCCCCAGTGGAAATACAAGAACCCCAGTGGAAATACAAGAACCCCAGTGGAAATACAAGAACCCCAGTGGAAATACAAGAGCCCCAGTGGAAATACAAGAACCCCAGTGGAAATACAAGAGCCCCAGTGGAAATACAAGAACCCCAGTGGAAATACAAGAACCCCAGTGGAAATACAAGAACCCCAGTGGAAATACAAGAACCCCAGTGGAAATAAGTCACTTTGCCTGACTTTTTTGTTTTACCCTCTTCAAGTTACACTATGTATGATAACTGTACTTATGTGTACCTGTGAATAAATAAACTTACTAATATCTTCAATATATGAAATAATGCCATCTCATCACATGAACCATCTCATCACATGAACCATCTCATCACATGAACCATCTCATCACATGAACCATCTCATCACATGAACCATCTCATCACATGAACCATCTCATCACATGAACCATCTCTATTACTCTATAAATGGACGGAGGATTGACTCCCCAACACTTGGGTTTAATAATAACAATGATAATAGTAATAATTTTACGGGATGAACTGGGAAGCTAGCAGAAGGCGTCAGTCATATATCGAAATCTTGAGTGAATGTAAAATTATACTGGCGTCCAAGAGAATTTATGTCTTTCCTGACGAATAAAACACAGCTGCCTATAACAAGAGAAGGAAATTTACTATTTCTCGTTTTTAATACGTCACCAGCATTGTTGATAACGTCAACCTGACATACACAGACGTAGCAAATAACGTAACTCCCACAACATCCCCGACACAAACATCCGAAAGATCTCCAACACGTCTACATCACCAACACCGCAGCATCACCAACACTACAGCATCACCAACACTACAGCATCACCAACACTGCTACATCACCAACACTACAGCATCACCAACACTACAGCATCACCAACACTGCTACATCACCAACACTGCTACATGACCAACACTGCTACATCACCAACACTACTACATCACTAACACTGCTACATCACCAACACTGCTACATCACCAACACTGCAACATCAACAACACTGCAACATCACTAACACTGCTACATCAACACTGCAGCGTCACCAAAACTGAAACACCACCAACATTGCAGCGTCACCAGCACTGCATCACTAACACTCTTACATCACCAACACTGCAACATCACCAACACTGCTACATCACCAACACTGCTACATCACCAACACTGCTACATCACCAACACTGCTATATCACCAACACTGCAACAACACCAACATTGCAGCATCACCAACACTGCAACATCACCAACACTGCTACATCAACAACACTGCAACACCACCAACATTGCAACGCCACCAACATTGCAGCATCACCAACACTGCTACATCAACAACATTGCAGCATCACCAACACTGCAACACCACCAACATTGCAGCATCACCAACTCTGCAACACCACCAACATTGCAGCATCACCAACACTGCTACATTAACAACATTGCAGCATCACCAACACTGCAACACCACCAACATTGCAGCACCACCAACACTGCTACATCACCAACACTGCTACATCATCAACACTACTGCATCACTAACACTGCAACATCACCAACACTGCAACATCACCAACACTGCAACATCACCAACACTGCTACATCACCAACACTGCTACATCACCAACACTGCGACATCATCAACACCACCAACATTGCAGCATCACCAACACTGCTACATCATCAACACTGCTGCATCCCTAACACTGCAACATCCCCAACACTGCTACATCACCAACACTGCTACATCACCAACACTGCTACATCACTAACACTGCTACATGACCAACACTGCTACATCAACACTGCAGGATCACTAACACTGCTACATCACCAACATTGCAACATCACCAACACTGCAACATCACCAACACTGCTACATCACCAACACTGCTACATCACCAACACTGCTACATCACCAACACTGCTACATCACCAACACTGCGACATCATCAACACTGCTACATCACCAACAATGCAACATCACCAACACTGCTACATCACCAACACTGCTACATCACCAACACTGCTACATCACCAACACTGCTACATCACCAACACTGCTACATCACCAACACTGCGACTCATCAACCTGCTACATCACCAACAATGCAACATCACCAACACTGCTACATCACCAACACTGCTACATCACCAACACTGCGACATCATCAACACTGCTACATCACCAAAAATGCAACATCACACTGCACATCACCACACTGCTACATCACCAACACTGCTACATCACCAACACTGCACATCACCAACACTGCTACATCACCAACACTGCTACATCACCAACACTGCGACATCATCAACACTGCAACACCACCAACATTGCAGCATCACCAACACTGCAACATCCCCAACATTGCAGCATCCCCAACACTGCAACATCCCCAACATTGCAGCGTCACCAACACTGCAACATCACCAACACTTCATCCTCCGCATCTCACCAACAAGCCGAGCACTAACTGTAGCTCGTTATAGTTAACAAGCTAGTTAACATGACGGAAGGTAACTGGTTATCGTGTTAACCACCTCAGTGATAGAGGCGGTAGTGCAGGTGGTGTAGAAACTGCCTCGCAAGTATAGGGTAGTTAGGGCTTAACTACCGTATTTACCGGCATATAAGACGCACCTTTTTCCCACAAGTCTTGGAAAATCACCCTGCGCCTTATATGCTCAAGGTCAGGGTCAAGGAGTAAACTTGGTGTTACTCTTTAGCGTAAAGAGGGTAACTAACCCTTGAATAATATGATTATTGATTTACAGTTATGATACTTCTGTCATGCGCCTTATATGGTCGTAGGAAAGGATTCAGAACATACGCTGCATCATACCAAGAAGATGGTGGGCAGTAAATGCCTATTTAGAGCGACTGATGAACTGGGCGGTGATTTGCTGTCCTGGGCAATTGTAAGTGGGCAGTGAATGGTAATCCAGGTCAATTTCTTAAGTGGTAGACAAACCTGAAAGAACAGTGTAATCTCTCCCTGGCTTGCTGGTCTACCCAGATCTCTCCCTGGCTTGCTGGTCTACCCAGAACTCTCCCTGGCTTGCTGGTCTACCCAGAACTCTCCCCGGCTTGCTGGTCTACCCAGATCTCTCCCTGGCTTGCTGGTCTACCCAGAACTCTCCCTGGCTTGCTGGTCTACCCAGAACTCTCCCTGGCTTGCTGGTCTACCCAGAACTCTCCTGGCTTGCTGGTCTCCCAGAACTCTCCTGGCTTGCTGGTCTACCCAGAACTCTCCCTGGCTTGCTGGTCTACCCAGAACTCTCCCTGGCTTGCTGGTCTACCCAGAACTCTCCCTGGCTTGCTGGTCTACACAGATCTCTCCCTGGCTTGCTGGTCTACCCAGAACTCTCCCTGGCTTGCTGGTCTACCAGACTCTCCCTGGCTTGCTGGTCTACCCAGAACTCTTCCTGGCTTGCTGGTCTACCCAGAACTCTCCCTGGCTTGCTGGTCTACCCAGATCTTCACTGGCTTGCTGTCTACCCAGAACTCTCCCTGGCTTGCTGGTCTACCCAGAATCTCTCCTGGCTTGCTGTCTACCCAGAACTCTCCCTGGCTTGCTGGTCTCCCAGAATCTCTCCCTGGCTTGCTGGTCTACCCAGAACTCTCCCTGGCTTGCTGGTCTACCCAGAACTCTCCCTGGCTTGCTGGTCTACCCAGAACTCTCCTGGCTTGCTGGTCTACCCAGAACTCTTCCTGGCTTGCTGGTCTACCCAGAACTCTCCCTGGCTTGCTGGTCTACCCAGAACTCTCCCTGGCTTGCTGGTCTACCCAGAACTCTCCCTGGCTTGCTGGTCTACCCAAATCTCTCTCTGGCTTGCTGGTCTACCCAGATCTCTCCCTGGCTTGCTGGTCTACCCAGATCTCTCCCTGGCTTGCTGATCTACACAGATCTCTCCCTGGCTTGCTGGTCTACCCAAATCTCTCTCTGGCTTGCTGGTCTACCCAGAACTCTCCCTGGCTTGCTGGTCTACCCAGAACTCTTCCTGGCTTGCTGGTCTACCCAGAACTCTTCCTGGCTTGCTGGTCTACCCAGAACTCTCCTGGCTTGCTGGTCTACCCAGATCTTCCTGGCTTGCTGGTCTACCCAGATCTCTCCCTAGCTTGCTGGTTCTACCCAGATCTCTCCCTGGTTTGCTGGTCTACCCAGATCTCTCCCTGGCTTGCTGGTTACACAGAACTTCTCCTGGCTTGCTGGTCTACCCAAGAACTCTCCTGGCTTGCTGGTCTACCCAGATCTCTCCCTGGCTTGCTGGTCTACCCAGATCTCTCCCTGGCTTGCTGGTCTACCCAGATCTCTCCCTGGCTTGCTGGTCTACCCAGATCTCTCCCTGGCTTGCTGGTCTACCCAGAACTCTCCCTGGCTTGCTGGTCTACCCAGATCTCTCCCTGGCTTGCTGGTCTACCCAGATCTCTCCCTGGCTTGCTGGTCTACCCAGATCTCTCCCTGGCTTGCTGGTCTACCCAGAACTCTCCCTGGCTTGCTGGTCTACCCAGATCTCTCCCTGGCTTGCTGGTCTACCCAGAACTCTCCCTGGCTTGCTGGTCTACCCAGATCTCTCCCTGGCTTGCTGGTCTACCCAACTCTCTGCTTGCTGTCTCCAATCTCCTGGCTTGCTGGTCTACCCAGAACTCTCCTGGCTTGC
The DNA here is from genome assembly GCA_009830355.1 of Cherax destructor. Lineage (NCBI taxonomy): Eukaryota > Metazoa > Arthropoda > Malacostraca > Decapoda > Parastacidae > Cherax > Cherax destructor. Next base: position 46,001 of record WNWK01009890.1, on the reverse strand, counting down.
TGGTCTACCAGATCTCTCCCTGGCTTGCTGGTCTACCCAGATCTTCCTGGCTTGCTGGTCTACCAGATCTCTCCCTGGCTTGCTGGTCTACCCAGATCTCTCCCTGGCTTGCTGGTCTACCCAGACTCTCCCTGGCTTGCTGGTCTACCAGATCTCTCCCTGGCTTGCTGGTCTACCCAGAATCTCTCCTGGCTTGCTGGTCTACCAGACTCTCCCTGGCTTGCTGGTCTCCCAGATCTCTCCCTGGCTTGCTGGTCTACCCAGAACTCTTCCTGTCTTGCTGGTCTACCCAGATCTCTCCCTGGCTTGCTGGTCTACCCAGATCTCTCCCTGGCTTGCATGTCTACCCAGATCTCTCCCTGGCTTGCTGGTCTACCCAGATCTTCCTGGCTTGCTGTCTACCCAGATCTCTTCCTGTCTTGCTGGTCTACCCAGACAGGAGACTGGTAGACCTAGTTTCATTACCACCAGACAGGTTCGCCATTGCCTCCCTCTCCCCTACAAATCATTTATATGACATAAGAACCAGTCTCCCAGACTTCGATAAATAAACACTATCCCTCCCCCCCCTCACTCAGAACTTGGGCCTGTTTCCTGAAACTTAAAAAAAAAAAAAAAAATGGCACCATCAAGAGGCCTAGTCTGGGACCTGGCCGTGAGGGCGTTGACCCCCGTAAACGTCCTATATGTAACACGGGTACTCGGTATTCTTAGGAGAAATTACTTAGCTCCGGGTTAAATCTCAGTGACCTTAAAAAGAGAAAATAATAATAATAATAATAATAATAATAATAATAATAATAATAATAATAATAATAATAATAATAATGATAATAATCTTTATTTCTACCAGTACATGTACAAGGTATACAGACCATAGCTGACATCAACAACATACTATATAGAAAGTCCCTGGTTATGCAGAGCATTTCCCGCAACTTAGGTTAATTTTGTCCCCAGGATGCAACCCACACCGGTCTGCTAACACCCAGGTACCTACTAACAGCTAGGTGAACAGTGACAGCAGGTGTCTTAAGGAAACACACCCCGAAAACTTCCACCCGTACCAGGGATCGAACCAGGGACACTCAAAGTGTGAGCTGAGTGCGCTACCAACCGAGCTACGGAACACTTCAATAACTCCTTTGCATAATGGAGGCAGTAGAGCGTAGGTAAAAACATCGCAGACCAGTAGCCGAAACATCACACATCAAATTACTGATATGGAAAAGCGAAACGTACGCAACGCAAATCAACATAGATTTAGAGTGGAAAGATTAATCAATATGTTACAAAGTCATGCGGGATTTGGAAGAAAAAATAAAATGATGTAATCTGCACTAACTTTGCAAAGAAATTTAACAAATGTAACTATGTAGATACAGCCTATACAATGAGGGCAATAAATATAACTGAATAACTTTTCTAACAAGAAATATCAAACAAAATGAAATATAATGAATTAGACACTGGTGGAACATATAGGTGTCTTTATTATACTAGTAAAGTCACTGGTTGGCGAAACGTCTATAGAATTAAGATACACAGAACATGTGTCTAATTATCTTGTTGGAATTACATATCATTGATATGCAAAATGAAATCTAGTAAGAAAAAAAAACATACCACGGGCGGGGATAGAACCCGCGATCAGTCATAAAACTCCTGACCGACGCGTTAACCACTGGGCCAGCTGGCTGGCAGCTGGATGGCCCTGTGGTATTTGTTTGCAATCATGTCATTACGATTTCGTGAGTCATGAAATCTAGTACTGTCGGTTCTCTGAGCCATATATCTGCAAAGAAATATAGTTCAGTACCCCAGGGTACTATCCTAGCACCTTCACTGTTTCTCATCTTCATGGCAGATATAGATCAAACCACTGGCCAGGGATTCGTGTAATAATTTACGTCTTCCGATAGAAGGCACAAAGAAATTTCAAGCAAATACCAACAAAATCTTCCATTGATCGATGGTAAATAACGTGATGCTCATATCTGACAAATTCCAACTGCCTAGAGATGGAAAGAATTAACTCAAAACGAACACAGGACAGAAGACGCAGAACATAATTACATATTGAATGAAAGTAACAGGCAAAAGACTTAATAAAGTATTGTGACCTAATTCTTTTTAGACAATACACTGAGGCAAACACAGCAAAGGCTAGAAAAATGCCAGTGTGATAATGATGGTATTATTAACACACAAATAACCAGCACATAGCAGAGAGAAGCTTAGGACGACGTTTCGGTCCTACTTGGACCATTTACAAAGTCACACTAACACAAAAGAGTCCAAGTGGGAGCGAAACGTCGTGGTAAGTTCCTCTTTCCTATGTACGGGTTGTGTGTTGTTCCAGTCACGGTATTGTGACTTTTGTTATTTATGGTATTTTTAAAATCATTTGTGTTGTCACGTCTAGGATATCGTTGTGTCTCATAAACACGCGGGATACCAGGTATATCTTGCTCCTACTTACACTTAGGTCACACTACACATACATATATACACTCCCATCTGGATTTTCTATTTTCTTAATAGTTCTTGTTCTTGTTTATTTCCTCTTATCTCCATGGGGAAGTGGAACAGAATTCTTCCTCCGTAAGCCATGCGTGTCGTAAGAGGCGACTAAAATGCCGGGAGCAAGGGGCTAGTAACCCCTTCTCCTGTATACATTACTAAAGTTAAAAACTTTTGTTTTTCTTTTTAGTTCACCCTGCCTCGGTGGGATACAGCCGGTGTGTTGAAAAATGAAAAGAAGGGACACCATGGACACAATAAGAGAGCATCGTGTCAATATCCGTAGCCCAGGACACTAACCTGCTACCAAGAGATATAAAAAATAATGGAGGAAATGCATAGGTTTTCAAGAAGAAATTGAATAACTTCTTCAGCCACATACTTGATCAACAAGGCTGTGATGACTATGCAGGCCGCGAATATCAACAACCTGGTTGAACAGACAAGGAAACTTGACCTTAAGCCGGTTGACGAGTGTAGAAAAGCCATTGAAATTATTCACATACCAGGCACAGTGTAAGTGCCGTAGTGGTCAGTAAATAAATGTCCACAGCAACTGCTGTAAAGAACAGTGGATACACGACCACAGCAACTGCTGTAAAGAACAGTGGATACACGACCACAGCAACTGCTGGGGTGGACAGCGATTTGCTGCCCAGACCAATTGGAATAAATTGCAAGTTTCACTAAATCGCATCGAGTCTCACCTTTTACTGACAATTGAGCCAAATTCTTATTCACTGAGAAGACAGATACACAGTAACAACCCAGAGACAGACTCCAATCATCATTCATATTCATGTAATCCTTGTCTAAAAATATCCAGTTTCTAGGCCCAGTAGAAGACCGACAAGCCACTGGATGGCCACACGTCTTCAAAATGAAGATACCCAGGTATTATACGTATCTTTTTCATCCAGCCGCTGATAGGCCTGGGCAAGGACCGGGGCGCGGGGGCGTTGACCCCAGGAATGTCCTCCAGGTTAACATGAAATATAAGTTAAATAATGATACTTGCAGTTATATCTATGACAATACAATGAGAAGGTTGGTGAACTGGGTTTAAAGCCTATCCACTAGCAATCAAATACTCTATGACTATACAATGTCAAAGTGGTTAATTTGGTTTAAAGACTATCTACTACACGAGGGTCATTAAGGCTGCATGTCACACTTGACAAATCCAAATGTGGATTTGGATTTGTCAAGTGTGACACCACCTACGACTGCTTCACCTCACCTGTCTACAGTATATAAGTCACTTCTTCACACATATGCTGTATTCTTTTCAAAATTGATGGACTGATTACATCGACTTCAGACTGAAGGACTGACTACCTCAAACTACTCCTGTTCGTCACCATTCTCCTTTGTATAGACTGATGAAGCCACTGTGTGGCGAAACGTTTCCTCAATAAAGATACCCAAATGTTACACATGTATCTACCTTATTGACGTAAGGTTATTGCATCTGCTGACGTTAAAGACCTTCCTGCCAGGGATAAGAAATTCCGAAGTGAGACCATACCAGTGTGACCATACCACTTACCTCACAAAAGTCGACACTTACCTGGCCATCAACTACGACGACGTAAAGTTACGAACCCTTCCTCTTACTCAGAACGAATTGGTTGATGTCCTTGAACTATGTTTCAGCTTTAATAACACATTCTATCAACAAACTTGTAACACATTCTATCAACACATATGTAACACATTCTATCAACACATATGTAACATATTCTATCAACACATATGTAGCACATTCTATCAACACACATGTAACACATTCTATCAACACACATGTAACACATTCTATCAACACACAAGTAATACATTCTATCAACACACATGTAGCACATTCTATCAACACACATGTAACACATTCTATCAACACACATGTAACACATTCTATCAACACACAAGTAATACATTCTATCAACACACATGTAGCACATTCTATCAACACATGTAACACATTCTATCAACACACAAGTAATACATTCTATCAACACACATGTAACATATTCTATCAACACATGTAACACATTCTATCAACACACATGTTACACATTCTATCAACACATATGTAACACATTCTATCAACACACATGTAACACATTCTATCAACACATATGTAACACATTCTATCAACACACATGTAACACATTCTATCAACACATATGTAACACATTCTATCAACACACATGTAACACATTCTATCAACACATATGTAACACATTCTATCAACACACATGTAACACATTCTATCAACACATATGTAACACATTCTATCAACACACATGTAACACCTAACTGGCAAATCTTTACATGGAACACTTAGAAACATGGGTTCGTTACTAGACGATGTCACCATCCTTATGTTTACCTGGAGTATACCTGGAGAGGGTTTCGGGGGTCAACGCCCCCTCGGCCCGGTCTGAGACCAGGCTTCATGGTGGATGAGGGTCTGTTGATGAGTTGAACAAAAGGCAACCTATTTTATCCTTCAGTGTAATTTAGAAAAGGAATACAACAATACACTCCAGGTCCTCAACAACAACAACATACACCTGGTCATTAATTCACTAAAGTTCACAGTCTGTGGACAAAAATACTAACAATAACAATCACTCGCCCATCTTGTTGCCTGTCATTCAGAGTCTTCAAGACTACGGTGGTCTTCACCAGTGCCAAGACTGACGGACTGATTACCTCATCTTTTGTATATAGTTCTACTGTCTTCACATTATGTCCTTGTATTGATAAAGCTACTGGAGGGCGAAACGTCGACAAATAAAGATATCCAGATGTTGCACATGTATCTAATTCTTCAAGATTAGAATCGCCAATGCCATTAACGTCTCCATCAAAGACCTCACCAGAAGCAAAGTATCGCACTCAGGTGTTTATGCTATTCCCTTAGGAGGAGTCTACCTAGAGGGAGTTCCGGGGGTCAAAGTTCCCGCGACCCAATCCATGACCGGATTGGAGGAACACTACAGAAGGCCTACTTGCCCATACAAGGCTGGGAACATTTCAAACTCTCGGAGCACGACTGAACGACGACATTTATGCCAGTAAATGGGACGACCTGAACAACGCCTGTGTGGAGCACTGAGCCACAATACGAGACGCTATAATGTTCATCTGATTGTTCCAGTACACAATACACGGAGGCGCAAGTGAATGGAGTGAGTTCTCATGTGACCAACAATATTACACAGATTGAAAAATACACAAGTAACCAGCATAGAGGAGAGAAAAGATCTTACGACAACGTTTCGACCATGCGCGGGTTATTTGTGTATTGTTCCTGTCACGGTATTCAGACTTTTTTGTTATTTATAGAAAAATAGACACAAAGTCAGTATAATACGATCCTGTGTACTACTACTAGTGTCTGTGTACTACTACTAGTGTCTGTGTACTAGTACTAGTGTCTGTGTACTAGTACTACTATTACTACAACCACTACTACTTCTATTACGTTTGCTACCACTAAAGATACGTTGCAGGAATCACACTGTTGTAGTCACAACTGTGTTAGTGCAAGCAGTATTATTTTTATTATTATTATTATTATTATTATTATTATTATTATTATTATTATTATTATTATTATTATTATTAGTAGTAGTAGTAGTAGTAGTAGTAGTAGTAGTTGTTGTAGTACTATTTCTTCACCCTACACTCTGTCATTTTACTTGTGTGCTTCCCTCAGAGCCTACAAGACGACCTTTATATAGCCAATCATCTTCCCCAAGAGGCAACCTGAGCAGCCTCTTCACACTTCCCAGTAACGGGTAATAACCCAGGGGAGGTGCTTGGGTAATAACCCAGGGGAGGTGCTTGGGTAATAACCCAGGGGAGGTGCTTGGGTAATAACCCAGGGGAGGTGCTTGGGTAATAACCCAGGGGAGGTGCTTGGGTAATAACCCAGGGGAGGTGCTTGGGTAATAACCCAGGGGAGGTGCTTGGGTAATAACCCAGGGGAGGTGCTTGGGTAATAACCCAGGGAGGTGCTTGGGTAATAACCCAGGGAGGTGCTTGGGTAATAACCCAGGAGGTGCTTGGGTAATAACCCAGGGAGGTGCTTGGGTAATAACCCAGGGAGGTGCTTGGGTAATAACCCAGGGAGGTGCTTGGTAATCCCAGGGAGGTTGGGTAATAACCCAGGGGAGGTGCTTGGGTAATAACCCAGGAGGTGCTTGGGTAATACCCAGGGAGGTGCTTGGGTAATAACCCAGGGGAGGTGCTTGGGTAATAACCCAGGGAGGTGCTTGGGTAATCAAACCCAGGGAGGTGCTTGGGTAATAACCCAGGGAGGTGCTTGGGTAATAACCCAGGGAGGTGCTTGGGTAATAACCCAGGGAGTGTATGCTTGGGTAATAACCCAGGAGGTGGTATACAGGAGGTGCTTGGTAATAACCCAGGGGAGGTGCTTGGGTAATAACCCAGGGGAGGTGCTTGGGTAATAACCCAGGGGAGGTGCTTGGGTAATAACCCAGGGGAGGTGCTTGGGTAATAACCCAGGGGAGGTGCTTGGGTAATAACCCAGGGGAGGTGCTTGGGTAATAACCCAGGGGAGGTGCTTGGGTAATAACCCAGGGAGTGTGGGTAATAACCCAGGGAGGTGCTTGGTAATAACCCAGGGAGGTGCTGGTAATAACCCAGGGGAGGTGCTTGGGTAATAACCCAGGAGGTGCTTGGGTAATACCCAGGAGTGCTGGTAATACCCAGGGAGGTGCTTGGGTAATAACCCAGGGAGGTGCTTGGGTAATAACCCAGGGGAGGTGAGTAATACTTAGGGGAGGTGGGTTATGGAGTGTGGTGGTTGAATTGTGGACTTGGGGTCAGTGAGGTTGGTGTTATAGAGGTCGACCTGGTTCATGGGTGGACATGGGCTTTTCCCAGTTAAAGCCCATCCCCACTCACCTTCAGATATGTGAGCAACAACAATCCAGGGTAGATCAACGCTCTCAAGAGGCCCAGGGCCTGTAGATCAATACCCTCAAGAAGCCCAGGGCCTGTAGATCAACACCCCCAAGAGGCCCAGGGCCTGTAGACCAACACCCTCAAGAGGCCCAGGGCCTGTAGATCAACACCCTCACAAGGCCCAGGGGCTGTAGATCAACACCCTCAAGACTGATTGATTGGTCAGGAACTAAGTCCTGTCACGGATCTTAATACTAAGATGACTCATTTGAGGATCTTGAAGATGTTGATTCAATTCAGCTGTTCTGTAACTGTCATCAAGGTCTTGATATAGTTCCTGAGCGTTCCACAGCCAAAAAATAAAAATTTTGTACAAGGGGCTGAGGCCATCAGGCCCCCATCTGGGCCCTGTGTTGGGTGGTCGAGTAAATTTGCAAATAAACTCATGGACTCTGTTTTGTCAGTCATACATAAGTTCACGATAGTTCTGAATGTCTCTCTATTTTTTATTAAGTCAATCAGATCGCATATGATATCGGTGATGCAGGTGATAGTCGACATCATTTGATGGCTCAGGTGTGATACAGGATGTCATACAATGCTCTCTTGGACTACAGTGTTCATCACTGGTGACTGTTGTGGTGCTAAGGTTGACGCGCTGGCTGTCGTGTCTTCCTGCAACTTGGAGTCTGCTGGCTGCCGTTGTCGGGTGGGAGTTAGAGGAGAATCGGAAGCTGGCTTAGCAACGACGCCACCCCTTCGCTGATGTTTCCTCGGCTTCCTTCGTCGCTGTGGCCTGGGAAGTGGCACTGGATTCCGTATTACTCTAGCCTCCTCTGGATATCGAGCGCTGAGATGGTTCTACTTCTGGCACCTAAGCACCTCAAAGATTGTATGTCCTAACATGGTATGCTCCCCAGCAACCGAGATCCAATTGAGATGGGAGAGGTCCTTTATACTGGATCAAGACCTGCCTCGTAGGTACGTTGTCGTCCTCCTTGCCTCGGAGCCGCTCAGCTTTCATGATGTTTTTGTTACTATGGATTGCATCGAGAGGTATGTCTAGTGTGTAACGCATTAGTACGCCTTTTGTTACCCGCTCTGTGGATTTTAGTTCTGATAGAACAAATGGCGATTCCAGGTCCTTCACCTTCTGCAGTATCTCATAGGACTCTGTGTTTCAGGGAGTGAGAATGAACTCCTCTTTCAGATTTGGGACACTGAAATCTTTAGGCCATATTTCTTCTCAAGGTGAATTATAGCAGAATACGGGGTGTCGTTGTGTCCTTTATCAACCTGAGTGCCTGCAGATGGCTTGGCTTGCCCGATCTGAGGCAAAGAAACATTGTGTTTCCTCTGGGACTTCAAGGCTCTTGCTACCTACCAACCTTCTTCATCCAGTATATCTGCGGTTGGGATGGGAGTTTCCTGGTCCATCCCTATCTCACTGGCTCGGCTAGTTTCACTTGTTTTGCTATCCCAAGAGTCGAGTCAGTGGACTCGCAGAGTCCAGCCAGTGGTCTCGCAGAGTCCAGTCAGTGGTCTCGCAGCTTCTTCGCCAGAACTGCGCCACACATTTCCAAATCCGAGTCCTCGGTTGAGTCCTTGCAACATCGTAACCTCTTCCTTTTGGAAGAAGTCATGTGCTTCCATGGCTTTTTAAATACAAATTCAAGGCCACAATGGGAAGACTGTAGAACTATATACGAAAGATGAGGTAATCAGTCCCCAGTCTTGGAGTTGGTGAAGAGCACCGTAGCCTTCAAGACTACGGTGCTCTTCAACAGTGTCAGTGTTATGTCTCACCAGTGGTGACCTGTGCCAGTGTTATGTCTCACCAGTGGTGACCTGTGCCAGTGTTATGTCTCACCAGTGGTGACCTGTGCCAAAAACCATTCGTCTCCATTCACTCCTATCTAACACTCTCACACATGCTTTACTGGAAGTCCAAGCCCCTCGCCCACAAAACCTCCTTTACCCCTTCCCTCCAACCTTTTCTAGGACGACCCCTACCCCGCCTTCCTTCCCCTACAGATTTATACGCTCTCCAAGTCATTCTACTTTGATCCATTCTTCTAAATGACCAAACCACCTCAACAACCCTCTTCAGACCTCTGACAAATAATTTTAGTAACTCCACACCTTCTTCTAATTTCCACATTCGAATTTTCTGCATAATATTTAACCACACATTGCCCTTAGACAGGACATCTCCACTGCCTCCAGCCTCCTCCTCGCTGCAGCATTTGCAACCCATGCTTCACACCCATATAAGAGTGTTGGTACGACTATACTTTCGTACATTTCCTTCTTTGCCTCCATGGATAACGTTTTTTGTCTCCACAGATACCTCAATGCACCACTCACCTTTTTTCCTTCATCAATTCTATGGTTAACCTCATCCTTCATAAACCCATCCGCTGACACGTCAACTCCCAAATATCTGAAAACATTTACTTCTTCTATAATCCCTCTCTCTAATGTGATATCCAATTTTTCTTTATTTAAATCGTTTGATACCCTCATCACCTTACTCTTATCTATGTTCACTTTCAACTTTCTACCTTTACACACTCTCCCAAACTCGTCCACTAACCTTTGCAACTTTTCTTTAGAATCTCCCATAAGCACAGTATCATCAGCAAAAAGTAACTGTGTCAACTCCCATTTTGCATTTAATTCTCCATAATTTAATCCCACCCCTCTCCCCAACACCCTAGCATTTAATTCTTTTACAACCCCATCTATAAATATATTAAACAACCATGGTGACATTACACATCCCTGTCTAAGACCTACTTTTACCGGGAAGTAATCTCCCTCTCTCCTACACACCCTAACCTGAGCCTCACTATCCTCATAAAAACTCTTTACAGCCTTCAGTAACTTACTACCTATTCCATACACTTGCAACATTTGCCACATTGCTCCCCTATCTACTCTATCATATGCCTTTTCTAAATCCATAAATGCAATAAAAACTTCTCTACCTTTATCTAAATACTGTTCACATATATGCTTCACTGTAAACACTTGATCTACACATCCCCTACCCACTCTAAAGCCTCCTTGCTCATCTGCAATCCTACTCTCTGTCTTACCTCTAATTCTTTCAATAATAACCCTGCCATACACTTTACCTGGTATACTCAGTAAACTTATTCCCCTATAATTCTTACACTCTCTTTTATCCCCTTCCCTTTATATAAAGGAACTATACATGCTCTCTGCCAATCCTAGGTACCTTCCCTCTTTCATACATTTATTAAACAAAAATACCAACCACTCCAGCACTATATCCCCCTGCTTTTAACATTTCTGTCATGATTCCGTCAGTTCCAGCTGCTTTACCCCCTTTCATTCTACGTAATGCCTCACGCACCTCCCCCACACTCACATCCTGCTCTTCTTCACTCCTAAACGATGTTGTACCTCCCTGGCCAGTGCATGAAATTACCGCCTCCCTTTTTCATCGACATTTAAAAGTTCCTCAAAATATTCCCGCCATCTACCCAATACCTCCAGCTCCCCATCTACTAACTCCCCTACTCTGTTTTTAACTGACAAATCCATTCGTTCCCTAGGCTTTCTTACCTTGTTTATCTCACTCCAAATTTTTTCTTGTTTTCAGCAAAATTTCTTGACAGAGCCTCTCCCATTCTTTCATCCGCTCTTCTTTTGCACTCTCTCACCACTCTCTTCACCTTTCTTTTACTCTCCATATACTCTGCTCTTCTATTAACACTTCTGTTTTGTAAAACCCTCTCATAAGCTACCTTTTTCTCTTTTATCACAACCTTTACTTCTTCATTCCACCACTCACTCCTCTTTCCTCCTGCACCCACCCTCCTATAGCCACAAACTTCTGCCCCACATTCTAATACTGCATTTTAAAACTATCCCAACCTCTTCAACCCCCCACTACTCCTACTTGCACTAGCCACCTTTCTGCCAATAGTTGCTTATATCTCACCCTAACTTCCTCCTCCCTTAGTTTATACACTTTTACCTCTCTCTTACTTGCTGTTGCCATTTTCTTTTTGTCCCATCTACCTTTTACTCTAACTGTAGCTACAACCAAATAATGACCTGATATATCTGTTGCCCCTCTATAAACATGTACATCCTGAAGCCTACCCATCAACCTTTTATCCACCAATACATAATCCAACAAGCTAATTTTCTTTCGTGCTATATCATACCTTGTATATTTATTTATCCTTTTTTTTCATAAAATATGTATTACTTATTTCCAAACCTCTTTCTACACATAGCTCAATTAATGGTTCCCCATTTACATTTACTCCTGGCACCCCAAATTTACCTACTACTCCCTCCACAACATTTTTACCCACTTTAGCATTAAGATCCCCAACCACAATTACTCTCACTTGGTTCAAAACTCCCCACACACTCACTCAACATTTCCCAAAATCTCTCTCTCTCTCCTCTACACTTCTCTCTTCTCCAGGTGCATAAACACTTACTATAACTTACTAATATACTTACTATAATATATATATATATATATATATATATATATATATATATATATATATATATATATATATATATATATATATATATATCATATGTCCTAGGTAGTAGGTTGGTAGACAGCAACTGCAGGATACTGGTGTCCTGCCAAAGATGTCAAAGAAAGCCTGTAATTGTTTTACATGATGGTAGGATTGCTGGTGTCTTTTTCTGTCTCATAAAGCATGCATGATTTCAGGTACATCTTGTTACTTCTCTTACACTTAGGTCACATTCTCATTCATGGACAAGCATATATATACTCACCCTCTGGGTTTCTTCTAGTTCTTACTAGTTCTTGTTCTTATTCTTCTTATCTCCATGGAAACTGAACAGAATTCTTCCTCCGTAGCTTTGAGGGCAAGGGCTGTAACCCCTCTCCGTATATATTACTAAATGTAAGGCTTTCGATTTTCCTTTGGGCCACCCTGCCTCGGTGGGCCACCCTGCCTCGGTGGCCACCCTGCCTCGGTGGCCACCCTGCCTCGGTGGCCACCCTGCCTCGGTGGGCCACCCTGCCTCGGTGGCCACCTGCCTCGGTGGCCACCCTGCCCGTGGGCCACCCTGCTCGTGCCACCCTGCCTCGGTGGGCCACCCTGCCTCGGTGGGAAACGGCCGACGTGTTGAAAGAATATATATATATATATATATATATATATATATATATATATATATATATATATATATATATATATATATATATATATATATATATATGCAAAAAGATCACAGTAAACAGGTGATATCAAAATATGCAAGACAACTACTATGAAAGAATAGAAGAATTCCAAGCGCTTTCGTGACTACTCACATTATCAAGGAACTATAAAAGGAAACATGACAAGAAGGCTGCAAGGGAACATGACAATAGGTGTAAGGAAACACGTCGAAATGTTTCCACCCGCCGGGAATCGAACCCGTGCCCTCCGTGTGTGAAGCGAGAGCTCTAGCCACCAGACCACTCAGGACATGACAGAGCCAAGCCAGACAGTTTATGAAAGAGTGAATTGAAGAAAATGAGTCAAAGAGACGTCAGGAAATAATTCTTTTGCTCCTAAAGTTAGTTAGTATGTGAAAGTACTTATAAATTATCTCACGGTGCAGTGAGTTGTAGCGGTGTGATTCACGCAGTCCCGCTAACACAACTTCCAACCTCCGCGACAAGCGGGCGGGGAAGGCAGGCTACGGTATTAGGCCCTCACCATGAGGGACTGACCACCTCAGATATTTTTTCTCCAAAGATGATAGACTGATTACATCATCTTTATTTTATTACTTTTGCTGCCTTTGTATTTGACTGAAGAAGTCTACTGTGTAGGCGAAACGTTTCATCAATAAAGATACCCAACTGTTGCACACGTGTGTTAATCTACAAGATATTATACCTTCCTGCCCAGTGTTTCACCTGACTGCCTTTCTTATTAAGTCAACATTTAACAACTTGCCAAAATATTTCCCTTAATTTCTCAGCATTTCAGCTTCCCCAGTCAAGGCCATTTGCTTCTCAGACTTTCTTAACTTGGTAATCTCACTCCAAGTCGTTTTTACTTTCAGTAAAACTCAAATATTAAACCTCACCTACTTTCTCTCTCTGGTGTTCTCTTTGACACTCCCTCATCACCCTTCAAACCTTTTTACCTTCCTCTCCATATGCCACTATATTAAAACTTATCAAAAGCTAACTTTTTCTCCCTTGTCACCTATACCTCATCATTCCACCAGTCACTTCTCTTTCCAAAAGCACCCACCCTCCTATACCCACAAACATCTGCTACACAATCTAGCACTATACCCCATACCTCGTCGACCTCCGCATTATCTATGCTCCTCTTATCCCACCTCTCTTCCTCTTGTTAATTATAACTTACCGTATCTCCCTAAATTCGCTAAGTTTCCCTTCATTCTTACCCACTGATGGCATTCTATTTGTACTCCATCTACCCCTTACCCCTCGCTGTAGCTCCCACTAAATAATGACCTCACGCACGTTATAAATATAAATAAATATAGTGTGTGTGTGTACTCACCTATTTGTGGTTGCAGGGGTCGAGACTCAGTTTCCCAAGGAAAAGGAAACAAATTTTAAAAAAAAAGGGGGTTTTTTTTGGGGAAAAAAAAAAAAAAATTTTTTTTTCTTAGGGGGGCCCCCTTTTTAAAAAATTTTGGGGCCCCCGGAAAAAGGGGGAAAAAAAAAATTTGGGAAAACCCGGGGGGGCCCCCCCCCCAAAAAAAAGGGGGGGGGGGGGTTTTGGGGGGCCCCCCCCGGGGGGGGAAATTTTTTTTTTTTCCCCAAAAAAAAAAACCCCCTTTTTTTGGGGGTTTTTTTAAAAATTAACCAAAAAAAGGAAAAAAAAAAAACCCCCCGGGAAAAAAGGGGGGGTTTTTAAAAATTTTTTAAGTCAAATTTTTTTTTTTAAAAAAAGAAAAAAAATTTTTTTGGGGGGGGAAAAAAAAACCCTTTTAAAAAAAATTTTTGGGGGGGTTTTTTTTTTTTTTTTTCCCCCCCCCCCTTTTTTTTTAAAAAACCCCCCAAAACCAAAAAAAAAAAAAAAATTTTTTTTTAATTTTTTGGGTTTTTTTTTCCCCCCCCCCCCCAAAAAAAAACCCCCAAAAAAAAGGGGGAAAAATGGGGGGAAAAAGGGGGGGAAAAAAATTAAAAAAAACCCCCCAAAAAAAAGGGGGGGGGGAAAAAAATTAAAAGGGGAAAAAAAAAAAAAGGGGCCAAAAAAAAAAAAAAAAAAAAAATTTTTTTAAAAAAAATTGATTTTTTTTAAAAAAAAGGGAACCAACCCCCCGGGGGGGTTTAAAAAAAAAAAAATTTTTTAAAAAATTTAAAAAAAAAAAAAAAATTTTTTTAAAAATTTTTTAAAAAAAAATTTTAAAAAGGGGAAAACCCCCCCCCAAACCAAACGGGGGAAACAAAGGGAAAAAAAAAAAACCCGGGGGAAAAAAAAAAAATTTTGGGGTTTTTTAAAAAAAAGGGGGGGGAAACCCCTTTGGGGGAAAAATTTTTTAAAAAGGGTTTTAAAAGGGGGAAAACTTAAAAAAGGGGGGGGGGCCCCCAAAAAAGGGGCCCCCCGAAAAAAAGGAAAAAACCCGAACCCGGGGGCCGGGGGGAAATAAACCCCCAATTTAAAAACCGTGGGGGGCCCCCCCGGGGGGGGGGAAAAGGGGGGGGGGGTTTTGGGGGGGGCCCCCCCAAAAAAAAAAGGTTTTTTTTAAAAAAAACCCCCCCGGGGGAAAAAACCCCCGGGGTTTTAAAAAGGGGGAAAATTAAAAAAGGGGGCCAACCAAAAAAAAATTTAAAACCGGAATTTTTCCCCCCCAAAAAAAAACCCCCCCTTTAAATTTAAAAGGGGAAAAAGGGGGGGAAAAAATTTTTGGGGGGGAAAAAAATTTTAAAAAATTTGGGGGGAAAAAAACATTTTTTGGGGGAAAAAAAAAGGGGGGGGAAAAACCCCCAAAAACATTTTTTTAAAAAAAGGGGCCCCCCTTAAAATTAAAATTGGGGGGTTTAAATAGGGGGCCCCCCAAAAACCCCCCCCCAAAAAACCCCAAAAAAAAAAACAAAAACCCCAAAAAAACCCCCCCCCCGGGGGGGGAAAAAAACCAAAAAAAAGGGGAACAAAAAAAAAAAAAAAATTAAAAAAAGGGGGTTTTTAAAATTTAAAGGGGGAAAAAAAGGGGGGGGGGGGAAAAAAAAAGGGAAAGGGGGCCCGGGGGAAAAAAAGGGAAAAATTTTTTAAAAAAAAGGGGGGGGAAAGGGGGGGGGGGAAAAAAAAATTTTAAAAACCCCAAAAAAAAAAAAAAAAAGGGGGGGGGGGAAATAAACCCCCCCCCTTTGATCCCCCCCAAAAACCACAAAAAAAAAAACCCCCAAAAAAAAACCCCAAAAAAAAATTTTTGGGGGGAAAAAAAAAATTTTAAAAAGGGAAAGGGGCCCCAAGTGGAGTTCCACAAGGGTCAGTCCTAGGACCTGTACTGTTTTTGGGATATGTGAATGACATAACGGAAGGGGTAGGGTCAGGGAAATGTCCCTGTTTGCAGATGATGTGAAGTTAATGAGAAGAATCAAATCAGTCGAGGATCGGGGAGGACTACAAAGGAGTTTTGGGCAGGTTTCAAGCCTGGTCCCCCCAACTGGCTCCTTGAATTTTTAAACCCCGCCAAATGTAAAGTCATGAATATCGGGGAAAAGGGCAAAAAAGACCGGACAGGATAGTCTAGGTGGCCAAAGACTGCAAACCCCATCAAAGGGAAAAAAATCTTGGGGTGAGTATTTAAAACCGACAATCTCCTGAGGCCCCATCAATCAGATAACTGCTGCAGCATAGGGGGCTGGCAAAACCCAAGAATAGCGTTTCCCAAAGGGAAACTTCAAGACTCTGTACACCATATAAGTCAGGCCCATACTGGAGTATCGGACCAGTTTTGGAAACCCTGGTCAAGCACGTCAAGAAATTAAAAAAGTGCCCAAAAGGGTTTTCAACCCGGGGGAGTCCCAGAGCTAAAATGTCCCACGAAGAAAGGTTAAGGGGAAAACGGCCCGACGACACCAGAGGGCAGGAGGGGGGTTTGGGGAATAATAACGACATATAAAATACCGCGAGGAATAGATAAGGGGACAGAGACCCAAAATGTTTCCAAAAGGGGACACAGAAACAAGGGGCAATGGAAGTTTAAAACCCTATGAGTCAAAGGGATGTTAGGGAAATATTTCTTCAGTCATAGAGTTTCAGGAAAATGGAATAGCTTAGAAACGACATAGTGGAGGCAGGAACCATACATAGTTTTAAGACTAGGTTTGATAAAACTCATGGAGCAGGAAGAGAGGACCTAGTAGCAATCAGTGAAGAGGCGGGGCCAGGAGCTATGAATCGACCCCCGCAACCACAAAAAAGGTGAGTACACACACACACACAAAAGGCCCCAAAAACCCCCGGGTTATGGTTTTTGTGGAAATTTTTTTAGGTTTTACAGTGGGCGGGTTTTGGGTGGTGTTACCCGGGGGGGGTCAGTCCCCTGGAACCCCAGTGCCCATTTTTTTGCTATATTTAATACCTGAAAAAGGATGGGATAACCCCCAAGTGGGGCCCCATAAGTTGGGTGTGGTTTTGGGGTTCCATTTTGGTGAAAACCAAGCCAGGACTTCAAATTTCCTGGAAAGGGGGGGGGGGTTTTTTGGGGTTTGGGTTTTTGGGTTTTTAGTAAACCCCCCAAATGCCGTCCAAAGAAGGGTCCGGGGAAGGGAAAAAGCCCTGACAGGACCGGGGGTGGACCAAACTCAAAATCAAACAAAGGGGTTGGGTGAGAAAAACCCAAACCCCCCCTCTTCCCCGGAAGCACCCTCCCCAACCAATAACCCCAAAACTTTTTGGGCCGCCCCCAAACCCCAAGATTACTTCCGTTTCCTTAAAAAGGAAAAACTTCCAAACCTGTATTACCGGGTTTAAATTCCAAGGCCCCTGGTTGCGGCCCATTTTGGAAACCCCAAACCCGGGCAACCCTTTAGAAATAGGAAAGTCCCCCCCGGGTTTGCGAAGGGTTTTAATTCCCCAAAAACCCCCAGGGGTTGTCTTTGGAAAGAAATTTTTTTGGGAAAAAAGGGGTTCCCAAACTGGGGAAAAGAAGGGCCAAAACATGTAACCGAAAATTCAAAATTGGGGAATTTTTTCAAGGGTGGGATAGTGACAGGGTTTTTCGGAGGCCCCAGAAACCGGGGAACCCCCCAAACCCCGGAAGTTTTTAAAACCCCCCAGATGAGTCGGGTTTCGGCCCCCCCCTTTTTCAGCCACGGGGTTAATCCCGGGAAATACTTCCTAACATCTCTGTGATTCATCTGAGTCTTCAACTTCCAACTGTGTCCCCTTGTTGCTGTGTCCCATCTCTGGAACATTCTGTCTCTGTCAACCTTGTCAATTCCTCTCAGTATTATATATGTCGTTATCATGTCCCCCCTATCTCTCCTGTCCTCCAGTGTCGTAAGGTCGATTTCCCTTAACCTCTCCTCGTAGGACATACCCCTTAGCTCCGGGACTAGTCTTGTGGCAAACCTTTGCACTTTCTCTAATTTCTTTACGTGCTTGGATAAATGTGGGTTCCAAACTGGTGCTGCATACTCCAGTATGGGCCTAACCTACACAGTGTACAGGGTCCTGAACGATTCTTTATTAAGATGTCGGAATGCTGTTCTTAGGTTTGCTAGGCGCCCATATGCTGCAGCAGTTATTTGGTTGATGTGCGCCTCAGGAGATGTGCCTGGTGTTATACTCACCCCAAGATCTTTTTCCTTGATTGAAGTTTGTAGTCTCTGGCCCCCTAGACTGTACTCCGTCTGCGGTCTTCTTTGCCCTTCCCCAATCTTCATGACTTTGCACTTGGTTGGGTTGAACTCCAGGAGCCAATTGCTGGACCAGGCTTGCAGCCTGTGTGTGTGTGTGTGTGTGGTAATCAGTTCCTCAGAGGGACTAATTACCTCATATTTTGTATATAATTCTTCACATTATGTCCTTGTACTGATAAAGCCACTGGAGGGCGAAACGTCTACAAATAAAGATACCCAGATGTTGCACATGTCTAATTCTCCATCCTTTGTAATATTTCACAATGCCTCCGTAATTCTCTCACAGAATTTCATAGGTGTAAGAAGCATTATGTTCCACTTCTAGAACCGTGTTGTTGTTATGGGTTGTTCGTTGTGTCGCTCCATTAAGTTTGTCATCAACCTTACCAAGATTTTGCCATGGGCTGATTCAATACAAAATGAAGGTGATAATGAGGAAAGTGTCCAAATGAATATTGGACTTTCTGACTAACAGAAAATAAACAACGGAAGTAAACAGAGGAAAATCCAGCATTAGCAAAGTATAAAGTTCAGCACCCCAAGGCACTGTCCTGGCGCCTCTACTGTTTCTCATTCTCATAGAAGACATAACACTTTCCATAGTGTCATATCATTCGTGAATGATACCAAAACAAACATGAAAATCACCATACCACGGGTGGGTTCAAACCCGCGATCAGAGAGTCTCAAAACTCTCTGATCGCGGGTTCGAACCCCACCCGTGGTGTGGTTTGTTTGCAATCGTGTCATTACGATTTCGTGAGTCATGAAAATCACCTACATAGAAGCAGTGGCGGCGCCTAGGGGAGACGCAGGGCTTGGGAGCTGCAGCCCCCCAAAATCCCCACAGCCCCCCAAACTAAAACAAAATAATTTTAATGTTGCTTCAAAACATCTCATCTTATATCTTTCAAGCAGACAGCCGCCTCTAGGCATCTCCACTATAAAGATTCTGGCGCCGCCGCTGGCTAGAAGACAAGGGGAAAAAATGGAAAATATATAAACAAAGTGTTCCAGTGGGCAGTGGAGAACATGACGTTCAGTGGCGAGTGTTTCAACTACTTCGATATGGAAGGAAATAAGAACTCAAAAGGGACACTTTATACAAAGCACAAGAGAATCACCCAATAAAACAATAGAAACATGTTAAAGACCTGGGTGTAATAATGTCGGCTGACCTTTCTTTTAAAGAATAAAGTAAGGCAAGTATCATGACAGCCAGGAAGATAGGATGGATAATGAGAACTTTCAAAACATCGGAAATAGGTTCTATGGTGACACTATTCAAATCCCTCGTGCTTTCTCGCTTAAAGTATTTTTCAGTGCAGTTGGAACAGATACAAAGATCATTTACAGACCGCACAGAATCAATAAAATATTTAAATTAACGGGAATGCCTCAAATAATAATATTTTTATTTCTACAAGTACAAGGTATACAGACCATAGCTGACATCAATGACATACTACTACATAGAAAGCCGCTTGTTATGCTGAGCATTTCCCGCAAATTAGGTCAGTTTTGTACCAGGATGCGACCCACACCAGTCCTCTAACACCCAGGTACCCATTTTACTGATGGGGAATATAGATAACCGGTGTAAGGAAACACACCCCATGTTTCTACCCTCGCCAGGAATCGAACCCGTGTTTATGGGATAATTGCGTCGTCCTTGGTAGCTGGGAGCAATGATAAGGTTTCGGAGGCTTCTTACTTTATTTGCGATATCGTGGAGTACACAGGCAGTGTGTTAGTCCCCAGGACCGGGAGGGCGATGACCAGCGAGGGAGAGAGCAATAGGCTTTGTTGACTGAGTGAAGTCGGCTGCCTGAGTGAGGGTGATGTAGGCGTGGGCAGGCTGATGTGGGTATGGGCCTACAGATAGCAGCACGGGCATGGCAGGAAATTTAAACTCAGCAGACACCATAGGCTGTCTATGCAGACAGTACAGGCTGTCTACACCTGGACCCTCGCCGTGTGAAGTGAGAGCTTTAGCCACCAGGCCACGGGGCACCGTAAGTCCTAAATATGTACTCACTGGTGCTGAGGAGAGAGAGATACATGATAATATATACCTAGAAGGTGCTTGAGAACCTGGTCCCAAATCTGCACACTGCCATAACAACATACTGGAGTGAGAGATATGGGAGTAAGTGTAAAATAAACCCAGTGAAAAGTAGGGGCGCCGTGGACACAATAAGAGAACACTGTATCAACATACGTGGCCCCAGACTATTGAACATCTTACCAGAAGATATTAGAAACATTGCTAGGACAGGAAGAAACTGGACAAGTATCTCCAAGTGACAGATCAACCAGGCTGTGGATATGTGGGGCAGCGGGCCTCCAGCAGCAACAGCCTGGTTGACCAGACAACCACCAGACAAGCCTGGCCCAGAGCGGGGAGGCAAGAGTAGAAAAAAAGTCTTGAAACTCATCATAGGTATGAAGGTGGCTCAGTGACTCATCAGACGTGACTCATTGACTCATCAGACGTGATTCAGTGACTCATCAGACGTGATTCAGTGACTCATCAGACGTGACTCAGTGACTCATCAGACGTGATTCAGTGACTCATCAGACGTGATTCAGTGACTCATCAGACGTGATTCAGTGACACATCAGACGTGATTCAGTGACACATCAGACGTGATTCAGTGACTCATCAGACGTGATTCAGTGAGACATCAGACGTGATTCAGTGACTCATCAGACGTGATTCAGTGACTCATCAGACGTGATTCAGTGACTCATCAGACGTGATTCAGTGACTCATCAGACGTGATTCAGTGACTCATCAGACGTGATTCAGTGACTCATCAGACGTGATTCAGTGACTCATCAGACGTGATTCAGTGACTCATCAGACGTGATTCAGTGACTCATCAGACGTGATTCAGTGACTCATCAGACGTGATTCAGTGACTCATCAGACGTGATTCAGTGACTCATCAGACGTGATTCAGTGACTCATCAGACGTGATTCAGTGACTCATCAGACGTGATTCAGTGACTCATCAGACGTGATTCAGTGACTCATCAGACGTGATTTAGTGACTCATCAGACGTGACTCATCAGTGTTTATTAGACACGTCACCACACGAGAGTGGAAACTAGAAAGGCACTCTGCCTTATTATTCGTCTAGGTAGTGGAAATTAAATTAGTTGATCATGCATGCCTGCCCTCCTCCCTCTCCTCCTCTCCCTCTCTCTCTCTCTCTCTCTCTCTCTCTCTCTCTCTCCTCTCTCTCTCTCTCTCTCTCTCTCTCTCTCTCTCTCTCTCTCTCTCACACACACACACACACACACAACACCCCCCCACCCCACCCCCACACACACGCACACACATACACACACACACCACACAACACACCCACACCCACACACACACACACACACACACTCACACCCCAAACACACACACACACACACACACACACACACAGCAAGATACGGAGGACACCAAGCCCAAACAGGACAAACACACACACTGGAAGTACCCACGGTGGACCTAAAATCACAAAACCCCCACGCCAACCATACCCTTTAACACCACACACACTCATCAGTCCCACTGCCCCCACCCCAGCAACCCAAAACCCACCATCACAGCTACCCCCCACCCCCACCACAAACTCCACCCCACCAACCCATACCCCAACCGTACAATCCCCCCACCCATGCTGCAACCCCCTATGGGCACCCCATCCACACCCCCCTCAACCCACCAAGATCTCCCCAGGGACACAGTATTGGAAACAAGGTTGAAGGTTTGGTACACAAATGCGGACGGAATTACGAACAAGTATGAAGAGTGGAATGAAAGAATAGGTGAAGTGTCCCCAGACATCATAGCTGTCACAGAAACCAAACTAAAGGAGACAGTATCAGATGCAATCTTCCCACAGGGATATCAGATCCTGAGGAAAGATAGAAGGAGCCGGGAGGGAGGAGGGGTCGCACTGCTTGTAAGGAACCGTTGGAAATTTGAGGAAATGGAAGGAATGGAGGTGTGTAGAGAAAGGGACTACATAGTAGGTACCATCCAGTCTGGGGAACACAAGATAATCATTGCAGTGATGTATAACCCACCACAGAACTGCAGGAGGCCAGGTGAGGAATATGATGAGAACAACAGAGCGATGGTGGACACTCTGGCGAAGGTGGCAAGAAAAGCGCACATGAGCAGAGCGAAGCTACTGGTCATGGGCGATTTCAACCACAGGGAGATCGACTGGGAGAACCAAGAACCACATGGGGGTCCAGAAACTTGGAGAGCCAAGATGATGGATGCGGTACTGGAAAACCTGATGCACCAACATGTCAGGGACACGACCAGAGTGAGAGGAGAAGATGAACCAGCAAGACTGGACCTTGTATCACCCTGAACAGCTCAGATATTGAAGACATAACACACGAGAGCCCCTGGGAGCCAGTGACCATATGGTGCTGAGCTTTGAGTACATTGTAGAGCTACAGGTGGAGAGGGAAAACGGTACCGAAAGAGACAAACCAGATTTTAAAAGAGGAAACTACACAGGCATGAGGAATTTCCGCAGGAGGTTCAGTGGGAAAGGGAAATGGATGGACAGACAATAAATGAAATGATGGAATACGTAGGGTCAAAGTGCAAGGAGGCAGAGGAACGGTTTATACCCAGAGGAAAAAGATTAAACGGGAAGGCCAGAAAGAGCCCCTGGTTTACCCAAAGGTGCAGGGAGGCAAAGACTCAGAGTGTCAGAGAATGGAAAAGGTACAGAAGGAAAAGAACCCAAGTAAACAAAGAGAGTAGTAGAAGAGCTAGAAACGAGTATGCACAGGTACGGAGGGAGGCCCAGAAACAGTACGAAAACGACATAGCATCGAAAGTTAAGTCCGAAGCTCATGTACAGTCACATCAGAAGGAAAACAACAGTTAAAGACCAGGTGATAAGGCTGAGGAGAGAAGATGGGGAACTCACAAGCAATGATCAAGAGGTATGTGAGGAGCTCAACTTGAGGTTTAAGGAAGTATTCACAGTGGAGGAAGGAAGGCAGCTGGGTAGACAGGATGGGGTACATCACCAACAAGGGATGTATAAATGCTAGAGGGCATACACACAACTGAGGAGGAGGTGAAGCAGTTACTCAGTGACTTTGATACCTCAAAGGCGATGGGTCCGGACAATATCTCCCGTGGGTTCTTCGGGAAGGAGCTGAGGTACTGAGTGTGCCACTTACCATAATATTCAACACATCCCTTTAAAATGGGCAGATACCTGAGGTATGGAAGAAGGCCAATGTAGTCCCCATCTTTAAAAAAGGAGACAGAAAAGAGGCACTAAACTATAGACCGGTGTCACTTACATGTATAGTGTGCAAAGTCCTGGAGAAAATCATCAGGAAAAGAATGGTGGAGCACCTCGAGCTGAACAGGATAATAAACACCAGACAGCACGGATTCCGGGAAGGCAAATCCTGTGTAACAAACCTCCTAGAGTTCTATGATAAAGTAACAGAGGTAAGGCAAGAGAGAGAAGGGTGGGTTGATTGCATTTTCCTGGACTGCAGGAAGGCCTTCGACACAGTTCCTCACATGAGATTAGTAAAGAAGTTGGAAGAACAAGCATGTATAACAGGAAGGGCATTGGAATGGATCAGGAATACCTCACAGGAGGCAACAACGGGTCATGGTGCGTGATGAGGTATCACAGTGGGCGCTCAGACGAGCGGCGTACCGCAGGGTCAGTCCTAGGACCAGTGTTATTCTTGGTATATGTAAACGACATGACGGATGGGATAGACTCAGAAGTGTCTCTGTTCGCAGATGATGTGAAATTAATGAGGAGAATCACATCGGAAGAGGACCAAGCAGGACTTCAAACAGACCTGGACAAGCTTGACATCTGGTCTAGCAACTGGCTTCTCGAATTCAATCCCACCAAATGCAAAGTCATGAAGATCGGAGAAGGACAAAGAAGACCGCTGACAGAGTACAGGCTAGGTGGACAAGGGCTACAAACCTCGGCAAAGGAGAAAGACCTTGTGGTGAGTATAACGCCAAGTACGTCTCCGGAGGCACACATCAACCAGATAACTGCGGCAGCATATGGGCGACTGGCAAACCTAAGATTAACGTTCCGTTACCTAAACAAGGAATCGTTCAAGACACTGTACACCGTGTACGTCAGGCCCATACTAGAATATGCAGCACCAGTCTGGAACCCACACCTGGTCAAGCACGTAAAGAAACTAGAGAAAGTGCAAAGGTTTGCGACAAGGCTAGTTCCACAACTCAGGGGTCTGTCCTATGAAGAAAGGTTGAGGGAAATAGGACTAACAACACTGGAGGAAAGAAGGGTCAGAGGAGACATGATAACGACATACAAAATACTGCGGGGAATCGACAAGGTAGACAGGGACAGGATGTTCCAGAGAGGGAACACAGAAACAAGGGGACACAACTGGAAGCTGAAGACTCAGATGAGTCAAAGGGATGTTAGGAAGCATTTCTTCAGCCACAGAGTAGTCAGGAAGTGGAATAGTCTAGAGAAAGATATAGTGGAGGCAGGAACCATACATAGTTTTAAGACGAGGTATGATAAAGCTCATGGAGCAGAGAGAGCAGAAACCCAGTAGCGGACAGCGAAGAGGCGGGGGCAGGAGCTGAGTCTCGACCCCTGCAACCACAATTAGGTGAGTCACACACACACACACACACACACACCACACGCACACACACGCGCACACACACACACACACACACAACACTGAATGCTGTTTTTACAATGTCAGATTAAGAGTTCCTTCCTAAATTTACAATTAAAAAAACCTTATGCATACTTCTACAAATATTAAAGCCTTTCTTAACATTATCTTAATTACATCTTTATTCTTATGAAGAACACATGAAAAAAATTAGATAAAGATGTAGACAGTTGTGGGCCAGAGATTCTATTTAATCAACTGACTTTTTTATTAATATTTGCATAATATAGAAGATGAAGTGATGCTCTTGAGACAAATACAACCCTGGAGTGCTGCTAATTGCTGTCCGTCTTGTGGTACAAAGGCTGTCTTCTCGCACTCCATGAATTCAATTAAAGAATCTTGGTAATATTGATGTTGTACTCTGTTGAGGCTCTGCTGTAATGACACGTCCAGCCAGGCATGGTTCAGTGGATAGGAGTGCTGTAATGACACATCCAGCCAGGCATGGTTCAGTGGATAGGAGTGCTGAAATGACACGTCCAGCCAGGCATGGTTCAGTGGATAGGAGTGCTGTAATGACACGTCCAGCCAGGCATGGTTCAGTGGATAGGAGTGCTGTAATGACACGTCCAGCCAGGCATGGTTCAGTTGATAGGAGTGCTGTAATGACACGTCCAGCCAGGCATGGTTCAGTGGATAGGTGTGCTGTAATGACACGTCCAGCCAATCATGGTTCAGTGGATAGGAGTGCTGTAATGACACGTCCAGCCAAGCATGGTTCAGTGGATAGGAGTGCTGTAATGACACGTCCAGCCAGGCATGGTTCAGTGGATAGGAGTGCTGTAATGACACGTCCAGCCAAGCATGGTTCAGTGGATAGGAGTGCTGTAATGACACGTCCAGCCAAGCATGGTTCAGTGGATAGGAGTGCTGTAATGACACGTCCAGCCTAGCATGGTTCAGTGGATAGGAGTGCTGTAATGACACGTCCAGCCAGGCATGGTTCAGTGGATAGGAGTGCTGTAATGACACGTCCAGCCAGGCATGGTTCAGTGGATAGGAGTGCTGTAATGACACGTCCAGACAGGCATGGTTCAGTGGATAGGAGTGCTGTAATGACACGTCCAGCCAGGCTTGGTTCAGTGGATAGGAGTGCTGAAATGACACGTCCAGCCAGGCATGGTTCAGTGGATAGGAGTGCTGAAATGACACGTCCAGCCAGGCATGGTTCAGTGGATAGGAGTGCTGTAATGACACGTCCAGCCATGCATGGTTCAGTGGATAGGAGTGCTGTAATGACACGTCCAGCCATGCATGGTTCAGTGGATAGGAGTGCTGTAATGACACGTCCAGCCAGGCATGGTTCAGTGGATAGGAGTGTTGTAATGACACGTCCAGCCAAGCATGGTTCAGTGGATAGGAGTGCTGAAATGACACGTCCAGCCAGGCATGGTTCAGTGGATAGGAGTGCTGTAATGACACGTCCAGCCAGGCATGGTTCAGTGGATAGGAGTGCTGTAATGACACGTCCAGCCAGGCTTGGTTCAGTGGATAGGAGTGCTGAAATGACACGTCCAGCCAGGCATGGTTCAGTGGATAGGAGTGCTGAAATGACACGTCCAGCCAGGCATGGTTCAGTGGATAGGAGTGCTGTAATGACACGTCCAGGTAGGCATGGTTCAGTGGATAGGAGTGCTGTAATGACACGTCCAGCCAAGCATGGTTCAGTGGATAGGAGTACTGAAATGACACATCCAGCCAGGCATGGTTCAGTGGATAGGAGTGCTGTAATGACACGTCCAGCCAGGCATGGTTCAGTGGATAGGAGTGCTGTAATGACACGTCCAGCCAGGCTTGGTTCAGTGGATAGGAGTGCTGTAATGACACGTCCAGCCAGGCTTGGTTCAGTGGATAGGAGTGCTGTAATGACACGTACAGGCAGGCTTGGTTCAGTGGATAGGAGTGCTGTAATGACACGTACAGGCAGGCTTGGTTCAGTGGATAGGAGTGCTGTAATGACACGTACAGGCAGGCTTGGTTCAGTGGATAGGAGTGCTGTAATGACACGTCCAGCCAGGCATGGTTCAGTGGATAGGAGTGCTGTAATGACACGTACAGGCAGGCTTGGTTCAGTGGATAGGAGTGCTGTAATGACACGTCCAGCCAGGCATGGTTCAGTGGATAGGAGTGCTGTAATGACACGTAAAGCCAGGCATGGTTCAGTGGATAGGAGTGCTGTAATGACACGTCCAGCCAGGCATGGTTCAGTGGATAGGAGTGCTGTAATGACACGTCCATCCAGGCATGGTTCAGTGGATAGGAGTGCTGTAATGACACGTCCAGCCAGGCTTGGTTCAGTGGATAGGAGTGCTGTAATGACACGTCCAGCCAGGCATGGTTCAGTCCATAGGAGTGCTGTAATGACACGTCCAGCCAGGCATGGTTCAGTGGATAGGAGTGCTGTAATGACACGTCTAGCCAGGCATGGTTCAGTGGATAGGAGTGCTGAAACGACACGTCCAGGTAGGCATGGTTCAGTGAGTCTTCAGTGGATCTTGAAGACTCAGGTGCTACATCAGTGGGTCTTGAAGACTCAGGTGCTACATCAGTGGATCTTGAAGACTTAGGTGCTACATCAGTGGGTCTTGAAGACTCAGGTGCTACATCAGTGGGTCTTGAAGACTCAGGTGCTACATCAGTGGGTCTTGAAGACTCAGGTGCTACATCAGTGGGTCTTGAAGACTCAGGTGCTACATCAGTGGGTCTTGAGGACTCAGGTGCTACATCACTGGGTCTTGAAGACTCAGGTGCTACATCAGTGGGTCTTGCATACAGGTGAACGAGTCACATCCAGTGTTCAGGTGGGTTAATTAGGTGAACATTAAACGTACAGGAATATTTAGGTGGCGGTGACGTCAGACGTTAGTTTGACGTTGTTTGCGTTGTCGACACAATCTTTTTACTTTCTTTTTTTTGCTTTCTTTGTCAATAAATACTAAGAACAGACTTCAGTGATGTTTATCTTCCTGATGGTATGGGAGGGGAGTGGGAGAGGCGTGGGAGGGGAGTGGGAGAGGCGTGAGGGGAATGGGAGAGCCGTGGCAGGGTAGTGGGAGGCGTGGGAGGGGAGTGGGAGAGGCGTGGGAGGGGAGTGGGAGAGGTGTGTGAGGAGAGTGGGGGAGTGGTTGTGTGGGACAGTGATGGTGTGGGGAGAGTGTTGGGTGCGGAGTGGTAATGTGGGGAGAGTGGAGGTGTGGGGAGAGTAATGGTGTGATGAGAGTAGGTGTGTGGGGATCTGGGGAGAGTGGTGTGAGGAGAGTAATGGTGTCGGGAGAGCAGGGGTGTCGGAAGAGTGAGGGTGTGGAAGAATGGGGGTGTGGGAGAGCAGGAGAGTGAGGGTGTGGAAGAGTGGGGTGTGAGGAGAGTGGGGGTGTGAGGAGAGTGGGGTTGTGGGGAGTAGGGGTGTGGGGAGAGTGAGGATGTGGAAGAGTGGGGGTGTGAGGAGAGTGGGGATGTGGGGAGAGTAGCATGTGGGGAGAGTGGTGGTGTGGGGAGAGTGGGGGAGTGAGGAGAGTGGTGGTGCGGGAAGAGTGGGGGTGTCGGTAGAGTGGGGTGTGGGAAGAGTGAGGGTGTAGGAAGAGTGGGAGTATGGGGAGAGTGTCTATCTTGACACTGTCTTGGCAGTGCCAAGACAGTGTCAAGACAGACTATGTACAGACATGTATAATATACAAAGTCATGGAGAAGATTATCAGAAGAGTGGTGGAGCACCTAGAAAGGAATGAGCTTATACCTGGAGTATACCTGGAGAGAGTTCCAGGGGTCAACGCCCGTGCGGCCCGGTCTGTGACCAGGCCTCATGTTGGATCAGAGCCTGATCAACCAGGCTGTTACTGCTTGCCTCACGCAGTCCAACGTACGAACCACAGCCTGGCTGGTCAGGTACCGACTTTAGGTGCCTGTCCAGTGCCTGCTTGAAGACAGCCAAAGGTTTGTTGGTAATCCCCCTGATGTATGCTGGGAGGCAGTTGTATAAACGACAACCAGCACGGATTCATGGAAGGCAAATCCTATGTCACAAACCTACTGGATTTCTATGACAGGGTGACAACAGTAAGACAAGAGAGAGAGAGAGGGGTTAGTAGACTGCGTTTTCTTGGACTGTAAGAAGGCTTTTGACACAGTTCCGCACAAAGATTAGTGCAAAAGCTGGAGGACCAGACAGGTATAACAGGGAAGGCACTGCAATGGATCAGAGAATACCTGACAGGAAGGCATCAGCGAGTCATGCTACGTGGCGAGGTGTCAAGAGTGGCCGTCTGTGACGAGCGGGGTTCCACAGGGGTCAGTCCTAGGACCAGTGCTGTTTCTGGTATATGTGAATGACATGACGGAAGGAATGCACTCAGCAGTGTCCATGTTTGCAGATGATGTGAAGTTAATGAGGAGAATTTAATCGGAGGAGGACCTGACAGGACTACAAAAGGATCTGGACAGGCTGCATGCCTGGTCCAGCAACTGGTTCCTGCAGTTCAACCTCACCAAGTGCAAAGTCATGAAGATCGGGGAAGGGCAAAGAAAACCGCAGACAGAAGACAGTCTAGGGGGCTAAAGGCTACAAAGTTACAAACACCTCTCAAGGAAAACGATCTTGGGGTGAGTATAATACCGAGCACAACTCCTGAGGCGCACATCAACCAAATAACTGCTGAAGCATATGGGTGCCTAGCAAACCTAAAAATAGAGTTCCGACATCTCAGTAAGGAATCGTTCAGGATTCTGTACACCGTGTACGTCAGGCCCACATTGGAGTGTGCGGCACTAGTTTGGAACCCACAGGAAATTAGAGAAAGTGCAAAGGTTTGCAACAAGACTAGTCCCGGATCTACGGGGCATGTCCTGCGAGTAGAGGTTAAGGGAAATCGACCTGACGACACTGGAGGACAGGAGAGATAGAGGAGATATGATAACGACATATAAAATACTGAGAGTAATCAACAAGGTGGACAGAGACAGGATGTTCCAGAGATGGGACACAGCAACAAGGGGTCACAATTGTAAGTTGAAGACTCAGATGAGTCACAGGGATGTTAGGAAGTATTTATTCTATCACAGAGTTGTCAGGAAGTAGAACAATCTGAAAAGTGATATAGCTTTAAGAAGAGGTATGATAAAGATGACAGAGCAGAGTGACCTAGTAGCGACCAGTAAAAAGGCGGGGCCAGGAGCTATGAATCAACCCCTGCAACCACAATTAGGTGAGTATAATTACGTGAGTACATGAAGAACATTAACTGAAGCGGTGTTGCAGGCAGTCGTGTGCAAGGGTGACTCAAGCAACACATCCTGGTGGTGCCGACCACTGAGGCGTCTTAGGCACGGTGCTTACTAGTGAGCTATAAGGACAACTCAGGGCAAAGGTGCCTTCAGTGATGCCAGTAAAGGTGGTCAGTGCCAGAGAACAAAACTGGGTGGGGGAGAATCATAGAATCAATGCAGTCGACAAGCATAGTCCTCTCTGAACAAGGATACTCATTCGACTCCCACATCTGACGTCAAACTGTCCACGAAACCATTGTCAGTGGACAAGTGGACACTTCCTCACACCTGAAACTTTGGGGGAACCAAAAAGATGTTTCCCTGGTCTAGGTACAGATCATACTGCACAACTATTGCAAAAGTCCCAGTACACACAACAAACTTAATCATGCGAAGATGATACGTACAAGAGACCCCGCTTATACAGCAGGTTACGTTCCCGGCTATTTCTGCAAAGCGAAAATCGCTGTAAAAGTGAAACGTAGCCTTTATTTTTTACTTTCAAATTCATATAAAAGCCCGATAACATCTTTACACTATCATAAATTAAGTAAGCCATAGAGCTAGGCCTCTAAAAAAATGCATATACAGTACACACATTACTTACCTTAAAATATTTTCTTCCCTAGGAAGAACAAATGAAGAATGGGCATAAATGAAAACCGCTGTATTAGCGAAACGCCGTAAAGCGAAGCACTGTAAATCAGAGCCCTACTGTGCTACACGCAAGTGATAACACAGTCTTTTCTACACATGAATCGTGTTTTCGACGTGTTTTGCAACCATCAAATGACGCTTTTCTTGTAGTATGGACACTAAGGCACTTGAGAACGTTTGTATGAGAAAATAACATCAACATGTGATCTAGAATGCTTGGTCAAACATGTGTTCTAATGACAGGGCAACTCGGTAAAATATTCCAATTTTCTCTCTAATTTTCCACAGAGATTACTGTAAAACATTTTGAATTGCTCACCAAAAATACCAGTGCCACATTGGTACATAACACTGACCATTGTGTGGTGAAATACAACCTTATGATGGAGGGTTACATTTATGAAGGGATTCAGGGAAACCGGCAGCCCGGACTTGAGTCCTGGAGGTGAGAAGTACAGTGTCTGCACTCTGAAGGAGGGGTGTTAATGTTGCTGTAGTGTAAGCACGCCTCTGGCAAGACAGTGATGGAGTGAATGATGAAAGTTTTTCTTTTTCGGGCCACCCTGCCTTGGTGGGAGACGGCCGACGTGTTAAAAAAAATAACAGCTAAACAGAGGAAGAGGGAGTGAAGATGCAGATAGAGTGTGTGTGTGTGTGTGTACTCACCTAATTGTGGTTGCAGGGTCGAGACTCAGCTCCTGGCCCCGCCTCTTTGCTGTCCGCTGCTGGGTCTCTGCTCTCCCTGCTCCATGAGCTTTATCATACCTTGTCTTAAAACTATGTATGGTTCCCGCCTCCACTATATCGTTCGCTAGACTATTCCACTTCCTAACTACTCTATGGCTGAAGAAATGCTTCCTAACATCCCTTTGACTCATCTGAGTCTTCAGCTTCCAGTTGTGTCCCCTTGTTTCTGTGTTCCCTCTCTGGAACATCCTGTCACTATCTACCTTGTCGATTCCCTGCAGTATTTTGTATGTCGTTATCATGTCTCCTCTAACCCTTCTGTCCTCCAGTGTTGTTAGTCCTATTTCCCTCAACCTTTCTTCATATGGCATTCCCCTGAGCTGTGGAACTAACCTTGTCGCAAACCTTTGTGTGTGTGTGTGTGTGTGTGTGTGTGTGTGTGTGTGTGTGTGTGTGTGTGTATGGAATCCTGGCTGTGCTGCTACGTACCATGGACTGCAGGTATAAACGTGTCGTATAGAATAAAACCACACACAAAATCTCATCTCATGCTACCATAGCTTGTAGAATCATAACAGGAGATTGTAGAAAGCTTCGGGTGACTCAGACCGGTGTAGAATGATACATGGGTTTTGGCTAGGTCGCCGACGAGATTTTCCCTATGGCTTTGAATGGCTTGGACACTGAGGAAAGCTAAGCCACAAGCTAAGATCACAGGTTGAAGGTAAATACACATCTTAGGCCAGAAATTCACAAGGAATTAGCGGAGACAGTATAGTGAAGATGCGAGTGGTATTGGTGGCAGGGTGAGCGGGTGCGGCTGTATGCTGCCCATACACCCCATAAACATGTAACCAGTGTGACAATTGGTTTGAAAACCGACAAATTGAAGATTGAGACATTTATGCAACATATGGGAATCTTTATTAAGGACACGTTTCCTTAATAAAGATTCCCATATGTTGCATAAATGTCTCAATCTTCAACATGTAACCAGAGCAGACCTGACCACAGGGAACACTCCAACTGCAAAAACTCCACTAAACTCCCCTCTGGCATGCTGTAATTGGCCGTGATGGGCCCGGATGAAGCTGTAACAGCAGGTAGTGATGCTGCTGGGCAAGTACCAGCAGGTAGCTGTGCTGCTGGGCAGGCAACAGCAGGTAGCGATGCTGCTGGGCAGGCAACAGCAGGTAGCGATGCTGGGCAGGCAACAGCTGACGCTGACCAAGTGAGTAGGAAACGCCGTGGATCTAAATGACGCCATGAAGGTTTCCCATGGAAATTAGAAATGTCTTGGCATAAATACTGGATATACGTGCGCCTCAGTGCCGTCACTTGCAGGTACGATGCCCATATACTCAGCTGGAAGTCGGATCATGACTGCAAGGGTCAATGAAGTGACTAACATAAAAATTCTGTATGCCCCTCTCTCTGTCCTTCCAAACTGCTGTGACCACTGCTGTGACCACTGCTGTGACCACTGCTGTGACCACTGCTGTGACCACTGCTGTGACCACTGCTGTGACCACTGCTGTGACCGCTGCTGTGACCACTGCTGTGACCACTGCTGTGACCGCTGCTGTGACCACTGCTGTGACCACTGCTGTGAGTTCATGGTAAGTAAGTTTATTCAGGTATACACAAATACAGTTACATATATTATCATACATAGCAGCATATGTGTACAGAACCTGGGATAACCCAAAAAAGTTAGACAGAGTGACTTATTTCCATTGGGGTCCTATACTTATTTCCACTGGGGTCCCATTCCTCTCCTGCTTATTCCTTTTACACTTTCGCAGAACTCCTTAGTTTACAAGAAGTGGTTTATCTGACCTAAACCCGTGTTGACTGTCACTTATGACTACAAAACTCTTCACAACTATCATTACTATCGTTTACATTACCGCAGATAGTACGCAAGTCACAGATACCAGTTTGTAGTTCACTGTTGTTTCTCTATCCCCTTGCTTGAATACTAGAATGATTGAGTACTAGAATGATTAAATACTAGAAATGATTGAATGTTAGAATGATTGAATATTAGAAATTATTGAATAATAATAATGTATCTTTATTTCTACCAGTACATGTACAAGGTATACAGACCATAGCTGACATCAATGACATACTACTATATAGAAAACCACTTGTTATGCTGAGCATTTCCCGCAAATTAGGTCAGTTTTGTCCCAGGATGCGACCCACACCAGTCCACTAACACCCAGGTACCCATTTTACTGATGGGTGAACATGGAAAACTGGTGTAAAGAAACTTGCCCAATGTTTCCACCCTCGCCGGGAATCGAACACAGACCCTCTCCGTGTAAAGCGAGAGCTTTAGCCACCAGGCCACAGTGCACCACAAATACTAGAATCAATCAATCAATCAATTAACTTTATTTCTGATAATATTACAAAGTGGGGTTTACATATTATGTTATTTAGACATTTTGTGAAGTAAGAATGATTAAATACTATAATGATAATTGCTATTTTCCCAACTTTTCACCAAACACAACAACATTTCTTCTCCAACTTTTACTGAAGGTGCAAAGGGACCAATGATCCACAGATTTTTCCACTGAGATTCACACAATGTCTGTACTCCCTTTCCAGTCATCCCAGGAGACACAGTGTCAGTTTTGATTGCTTCTGACGTGTCCAGTTCACTTATGTGTTTGTTTGCTTTCTTCTCTGGTAGTTTTGACGTTATCTTGTCTCTGCTGGTCTTGTTATTTTTATCCTGACTGTTGCGGCATTGACCTCGTTTGGTTAGTGAATAACGTGTTAACTTCTTTGTGTGTGTGTGTGTGCTCACCTAGCTGTAGTTCCAGGGGTCAAGTCACAGCTCCTGGCCCCGCCTCTTCACTGGTCGCTACAAGGAAACTCTCCCTGCTCCATGAGCTTTATCATACCATCATACCTGTGTGTGTGTGTGTGTGTGTGTGTGTCCTAGGCACATGTCAATTAGACACTAGGCCTGTTGTATGTGTGTACTCACCTAGTTGTGGTTGCAGGGGTCGAGACATAGCTCCTGGCCCCGCCTCTTCACTGGCCGCTACTGGGTCACTCTCCCTGCGCCATGAGCTTTATCATACCTCTTCTTAAAGCTGTGTATGGAACCTGCCTCCACTACATCGCTTCCCAAGCTATTCCACTTCCCGACTACTCTGTGACTGAAGAAATACTTCCTAACATCCCTGTGTGTGTGTGTGTGTGTGTGTGTGTGCGCACGCTCACCTATTTGTGATTGCAAGATCGAGTCATTGTGTGCGGGTACTTACCTATATATGGTTTTAGGGGGTCGAATCACAGGTCGTGTTTATATGTGAGTGAGTGTTTTATAGAAATCCTCAGTGGTCAGAAAACAATTCGTTTCGTGGCCAATATATGGTGTTTGGTGAGCCAGGTTATGATGGAGGAGACTCCAGCTACGTATACAGGAAGCTGAATGTTTGTGCAGAGTTGGGCGGACTGTGCAGATTACAGGCACTTTATGTGGGTGGAGGTGGGAAATGGGTGGGGTAGGGGGCTGTGTGGGTGGTAGGGCTGGGATTTGTAGGCGTGGATAAAGCTGTGTATCGCCTGGAACACCGTGGTTATATGACCAGGCAGTGAAGAATGCAACTGCTCTTGTTGAGAAGTTAAAGTTGTAACAGAGACCGTCAACATAAGTCCTGGTCTTGTAAAAACTGACACTCAGGTTTCTAACTGTAGTAATGATAGTTACTAAATTATATCCTTCTTTGAGAGGTCTTGTAACATAGCCTGTCCTCTGAGAGGTCTTGTAACATAGCCTGTCCTCTGAGAGGTCTTGTAACATAGAAAAGCCTGTCCTCTGAGAGGTCTCGTAACATAGAAAAGCCTGTCCTCTGAGAGGTCTCGTAACATAGAAAAGCCTGTCCTCTGAGAAGTCTCGTAACATAGAAAAGCCTGTCCTCTGAGAAGTCTCGTAACATAGAAAAGCCTGTCCTCTGAAAGGTCTCGTAACATAGAAAAGCCTGTCCTCTGAGAAGTCTCGTAACATAGAAAAGCCTGTCCTCTGAGAGGTCTCGTAACATAGAATTCCTGTTGTAATTACAACTACTATAATATATGCTTCTCTAAGTACTTCTATGACAGTACTCCCGAGTACAGTCATAGAAGCTAAGACGTTGTGTAGTTTTAAAAATAGGTTGGGTAAATACATGAGTATCATAAGGGGTTCTTGGAGATAAAAGGTAGTCGAGGGAAACACAAGGATGGATGGTGAACGGGTATATTGAGTAAGTGAGGAAGGAGGTAGGCCCAGCACCTCTGTCCAGTTCTAAGCCTATGACGAGAATGAGAGTGACGCTTGGGTCTGCGTGCGCACATACGTGGGCTTCTGACGTCACAAGTAACAAAGAGATCAGACATATAACATAGCTAGGATTACTTATAATACACCACACAGATGTATCAATCTGCTTCAGTACATATTACTGACATGAGTGGGTGTGGGTGGGTGTGAGTTGGACCTGACTAGCTTGTGCTACTAGGGCTAATGCAGTGCTCCTCCCTTAAGTGAATGTGACCTGACCTGACTAGGTCAAGGCATTGGCTTAAGTCGGTGGGAGAATTGGACCTGCCTTGCATGGGACAGTAGGCCTGCCGCAGTGTTCCTTCTTTCTTATGTTCTAAGTGGTCTTGTTACAGAACGAAGTCAGTCTTTAACTGTTGTCTTCGATAACAATAACTGCTAAAAGGTCTCTCTTCCTACGAGACACACATTAAAGGTGTATCCCACTTATCAGGGTACCGCTAATAATGTCACCTGTTTACACAAAACACTAACAACGTTATAAAAAATATTACGCAGAGAAATTCACTTCAGTCTATATAAAATGCAATTATAACTTCTATTTATGTACAGTTCTTAATATAATGAGACATTATCTAACATAATATTTACCTACAGCAAATATATATATATATATATATATATATATATATATATATATATATATATATATATATATATATATATATATATATATATTCGTGCCGAATAGGTAAAACTTATGATTTTGGCTGAAATAGCAACGCTCTTCTTGCCGAATTAGGCAAGCGAAAATTTATGTATGCAATAATTTCGCAAAATTCATTCTGAACCTAAAGAAAAAAATATATTCCATTCTATTTATTATTAAATTATTGTAAACTTATCTAAAATATATTAAGGTTCTTTTGGTACAAAATTATTATTTTTTTTACATTAACATAAATGAAAAAAATATATATCTTTAAACGTATACGAGAAAATTTTAGAAAGGACTTAATTTTAAACGAGTTCTTTCTAATTGACCAGTTTTACCTATTCGGCACGACATATATATCCTTCAGGTCTTCAGTTTTCTTCCCCTGTATATATGGTTGCAGGGGTCGAGTCACAGCTCCTGGCCCCACCTTTCCGCTAGCTGCGTGAGTTCTATCATACCTATTATTACGAACACAGGTGTAATATGGCCTGCATACCTGGTTGTAATGGGAACAAAGTGGAGCAATCGAAACTCAACAACAGTACATGACTTGTTTTTCCTTCACCAAATAGACAAGCTCGTATTTACAGAATGTACACTATTTACAATATGTACAGAAATGTAAAAGTGTACAACACGGTGAACAAAGGAGGTAAAGTAAGAGCCAGAGAATGCACGTGTACGACCAGCAGCCCCAGACAAGTGTGCCACTACGTGTGTCACAAGTGAACCACTATGCTTCCTGGCTTTGGCGAGCTTGTCTGTGATTGGCCTATGAACCGAGGTACTGATTAAACGATGGGTACCGTGTTGATCGTTAAACCCTTAGCACCCGGTTCGCTGGTTGGGAGGCAGCCTATATGGGAGTGTGACATATGCTGAATAATATGTTACATACTCAAAGCATGTCACACCTATTCTTAAAGCTATGTATGGATCCTGCTTCTACCGCCTTGCTGTCTAGGTTCTTCCACTTACTGACCTATCTAAGGCTAAAGAAGTATTTCCTGACTTCTATGTGAGCTATCTGTGTTAACTTTTGTTGTTGTCACTGTGATTGCTTGTTTAGTCATTTACTCACCTATTTGTGGTTGCAGGGGTCGAGTTACTGCTTCTCGACCAACCTCTTTGCTGGTCACTACTGCTGTCACTTTTGCTCTACAGAGTGAAAATGCTGTTTTATTGTCGCTGTTTAGACAGCCTGTCCCATGTCCACACTCAAACCTAGTTTTTTGCAGAGTATTTTGCCTTTTCTTCCCGTGACTGTTCTCTGGTTCCGGTCGTTTTTGTTCCACGATAGTTTTTATAACTTTGCAATTGCTGTGGTCAAATTCTAATAGCCACTTGTCAGACGAATGTTGTAGATTGTGTGTGTGTGTGTGTGTGTGAGCGCAGACACACACACACACACACACACACACACACTGATCAACGAACGTGCTGAACCGTTCCTTGTGAGAATGACCGTAACTTTATTCCAAATTCAGGCCAAGGGACCGTTACCGTTGCCACCCTATATATATATATATATATATATATATATATATATATATATATATATATATATATATATATATATATATATAATCCAAACATTTCTTAGTATCAAACTCCATCATAAAATTACTGGTCTGTATCAGATTCAATTTTTTTTATTACAATTGTCGAATTTATAACATAACTAAGTTAGACAAATTTCACAAAGTTACCTTAGTTTACAAAAACATTTATTCTGGGAAGAAATTGTTTTATTACGAATGAAGACAATTGTCGTGTGAACTGTTGTATGTCAGTGTATATACACCAAGAAGTGTATGTCAGTGTATATACACCAAGAAGTGTATGTCAGTGTATATACACCAAGAAGTGTATGTCAGTGTATATACACTGACAGATGTCTCTGAACATACACCGAGAGGTGTATATACCAGTGTTCTTGACTGGTAGTGAACAGGTTACGTGGAGCCTTTAAAACCCACGTGTAGTCGATAGGCTTCAAACACTATTAACCAACCAGTTGGTGTTCAATGTGTGTTTTATTCGTTATGTTATTTATGTGTCTTTAATGATGTATCTCTTATACTATTTTCACACATTGAGGTCCTTGGTTCGATACCCGGTATGGGTGTGTTTCTCTAAGGCACCTGCTGTCCCTGTTCACCTAGCAGTAAGTAGGTACCTGGGTGTTAGTCACTGATGTCAGCTATGGTCTTTATAAGTTGTATCATGTATTTGTAGAAAAATATTATTATTATTATTATTATTATTATTATTATTATTATTATTATTATTATTATTATTATTATTATTATTATTATTATTATTATTATTATATTTTTATTATTATTATTATTATTATTATTATTATTATTATTATTATTATTATTATTATTATTATTATTATTATTATTATTATTATTATTATTATTATATGGGACCAGAGTGACCTTGTTTCAGAGAACATGGGGAATACCCTGACATAATTACATAATGAAGCATTCTATCTTAATGTACCATTCTAGCGTCTTTATCAACTATTCTAGCATCTTAGTTCATCATGCTATCACCTTATTATATCATTCTATTGCATCAATCTTAATCTAGAATAATCTGTTAGTTATTGATAACAACAGTAAAGAATAATCTGTTAGTTATTAATAACAACAGTAAAGTATAATCTATTAATTAATAACAACAGTAAAGAATAATCTATTAATTAATAACAACAGTAAAGAATAATCTATTAATTAATAACAACAGTAAAGAATAATCTGTTAATTAATAACAACAGTAAAGAATAATCTATTAATTAATAACAACAGTAAAGAATAATCTGTTAATTAATAACAACAGTAAAGAATAATCTATTAATTAATAACAACAGTAAAGAATAATCTATTAATTAATAACAACAGTAAAGAATTATCTGTTAATTAATAACAACAGTAAATCGGTTAGATATTCAACAATAATAATGTTATTATTAATAAAATAAAATCCAGTCAACTTTAGTAGCATTAAAAGCTGTCAGTAATGTGCGATAAATAGGTAATAAAAGCAGTAACAGTCCGCATGCGGGCCGCACCCTGCAGTCCGCATGCGGGTCAACAACAACATTTCGGATGTCTGGGAGAAGTGGATTAACCTTATTGAAATTAGGATGATAAAGTGTAAATCTGTGTTTTATTGAGTTGTAGGAGGAGAGGTTGAATGTATATAGTGGGTAGTGTATATCTCAGTGTATATACACTGAGACGTGTTTATCTGTATGTATATACACTGAGAGGTACATAACTCTTTGTGTATTTACACTGAGAGGTGTATATCAGTGAATATACATTGATAGGTGTATATCTCTCAGTGTATATACACTGAGAATGTATTTCTCTCAGTGTATATACATAGATGAATGTCTCTTTGTGTATATATACTGAGAGATGTTTCCCAGTGTATATAAACTGAAAGTGCCTCCCTCAGCTTATATACACTGAAAGATACATGTCTCAGTGTATATATGTCGTGCCGAATAGGTAAAACTGGTCAATTAGCAAGAACTCACTTAAAATTAAGTCCTTTCTAAAAATTCTGGGGGTGAAAGACGTTGTATATACCAGTGAGGTAACGCAATGACGTCAAGACGTCGAGTATCCCAGTGATTTAACGCAATTAATGACGTCAAGAGTTCATTGGTGGGGGAGAGGCAGTCTGAAGGTCACCTTTGTTGATGTAACAACATAACCACTGCCGTCTGGTTCATGTTTACTGCAAAGGTGAAACACACACGTGTCTTCACCCAGGTGTTGCAGTGAACACGTGTTTTACAGTGACGAGGTGAGATATACAAGTCAAACACACACACACACACACACACACACACACACACACACACACACACACACAGAAATGTTAAAAGCAGGGGGGGATGATATAGTGCTGGAGTGGTTGGTATTTTTGTTTAATAAATGTATGAAAGAGGGGAAGGTACCTAGGGATTGGCAGAGAGCATGTATAGTTCCTTTATATAAAGGGAAGGGGGATAAAAGAGAGTGTAAAAATTATAGGGGAATAAGTTTACTGAGTATACCAGGTAAAGTGTATGGCAGGGTTATTATTGAAAGAATTAGAGGTAAGACAGAGAGTAGGATTGCAGATGAGCAAGGAGGCTTTAGAGTGGGTAGGGGATGTGTAGATCAAGTGTTTACAGTGAAGCATATATGTGAACAGTATTTAGATAAAGGTAGAGAAGTTTTTATTGCATTTATGGATTTAGAAAAGGCATATGATAGAGTGGATAGGGGAGCAATGTGGCAAATGTTGCAATTGTATGGAATAGGTAGTAAGTTACTGAAGGCTGTAAAGAGTTTTTATGAGGATAGTGAGGCTCAGGTTAGGGTGTGTAGGAGAGAGGGAGATTACTTCCCGGTAAAAGTAGGTCTTAGACAGGGATGTGTAATGTCACCATGGTTGTTTAATATATTTATAGATGGGGTTGTAAAAGAAGTAAATGCTAGGGTGTTGGGAAGAGGGGTGGGATTAAATTATGGAGAATTAAATGCAAATGGGAGTTGACACAGTTACTTTTTGCTGATGATACTGTGCTTATGGGAGATTCTAAAGAAAAGTTGCAAAGGTTAGTGGACGAGTTTGGGAGAGTGTGTAAAGGTAGAAAGTTAAAAGTGAACATAGATAAGAGTAAGGTGATGAGGGTATCAAACGATTTAAATAAAGAAAAATTGGATATCACATTGGAGAGAGGGATTATGGAAGAAGTAAATGTTTTCAGATATTTGGGAGTTGACGTGTCAGCGGATGGGTTTATGAAGGATGAGGTTAACCATAGAATTGATGAAGGAAAAAAGGTGAGTGGTGCGTTGAGGTATCTGTGGAGACAAAAACTTTATCCATGGAGGCAAAGAAGGAATGTACGAAAGTATAGTGGTACCAACACTCTTATATGGGTGTGAAGCATGGGTTGCAAATGCTGCAGCGAGGAGGAGGCTGGAGGCAGTGGAGATGTCCTGTCTAAGGGCAATGTGTGGTGTAAATATTATGCAGAAAATTCGGAATGTGGAAATTAGGAGAAGGTGTGGAGTTACTAAAAGTATTTGTCAGAGGGCTGAAGAGGGGTTGTTGAGGTGGTTTGGTCATTTAGAGAGAATGGATCAAAGTAGAATGACTTGGAGAGCGTATAAATCTGTACGGGAAGGAAGGCGGGGTAGGGGTCGTCCTAGAAAAGGTTGGAGGGAGGGGGTAAAGGAGGTTTAGTGGGCGAAGGGCTTGGACTTCCAGCAAGCATGTGTGAGCGTGTTAGATAGGAGTGAATGGAGACGAATGGTTTTTTGGGACATGACGATCTGTTGGAGTGTGAGCAGGGTAACATTTTGTGAAGGGATTCAGGGAAACCAGTTAATTGATTTAGTTGGACTTGAGTCCTGGAATTGGGAAGTACAATGCCTGCACTTTAAAGGAGGGGTCTGAGATAGTGACAGCTGGGAGGATTATTCTCAGCTGTCGTATCTGAGCTCCTCTGCAAAGACAGTGATTATGTATGAGTGAGGTGAAAGTGTTGAATGATGATGAAAGTATTTTCTTTTAGGGATTTTCTTTCTTTTGGGTCACCCTGCCTCGGTGGGAGACGGCCTACTTGTTGAAAAAAAATATATATATTATATATATATATATATATATATATATATATATATATATATATATATATATATATATATATATATATATATATATATATATCGTGCCGAATAGGTAAAATTAGTCAATTATCAAGAACTCATTTAAAATTAAGTCCTTTCTAAAAAATTCTCTTATACGTTTAAATATATATTTTTTCATTTATGTTTATGTAAAAATTAATAATTTTGTACCAAAAGAACCTTAGAAAACTTACCTAACCTTATTATGACAAACGCAATTAAATATATTTTTTATTTTCGCTTCCCTAATTCGGCAAGTAGAGCGTTGCTGTTTAAGTCAAAATCACAAGTTTTACCTATTCGGCACGACACACACATATTATATATATATATATATATATATATATATATATATATATATATATATATAGAGAGAGAGAGAGACGGGGTCCACCTCCAGTCCATGTATGGGGACCCAAGGCCTCAGAAAAGCAACCAAAAACGGCTTCTAGGAAAAATGTGGAACTTTCTCCTGAAAATCATTGGAATATTTCGCTTCTCCTGCCATCCCATCTTCTATAAATGTACACACGAACAAACTTTATGTAATATGGTAAACAAGGTTTAAAAAATATGCTGATGATACCTGAAGAGGGTATCGAGGGTCAACGTTCCCACAGCCCGGTCTGTGACCAAGCCTTCTGGTGGGTCAGGGTCTGATCAACCAGGCTGTTACTGCTGGCCCGCCGCACGTAAACCAATGTACGAGCCACAGCCCGGCTGGTCAGGTGCCTATTCAGTGCCTTCTTGAAGACAGCCAAGGGTCTATTGGTAATTCCCTTTATGTATGCTGGGATGCAGTTGAATAATCTTGGTCCCTTGACACTAAACATACTCGAGTTTTTTTTATAGGGGGATGTTGTATCTCCTGGTCAGTCTTTTGCTTTCGTAGGGAGTGATTTTCGTGTGAAAATGTGGGACTAGTCCCTCTGGGATTTTCCAAGTGTATATTATGTATCGTTCCTGCGTTCCAGGGAGTACAAATCAAGGGACTTCAACCGGTCCCAGTAATTGAGGTGCTTTATCGTACTTATACGTTCCGTGAAAGTTCTCTGTACATTCTCCAGGTCTGTAATTTCGCCTGTCTTGAAAGGAGCCATTGCAAAGATTTTACGGAATGCATTACAAGTGCTCAGAAATGTTTGTCAACAATTTACATTTAAAATATCTAAGGCACAGCATACCCAGGATACAAGAGGCATTACCCCTCTGAACTGCAACAATGAATGTCTGGAGTAGAAAACTAGCCGCCCTGGGATACTTAGTTCATTAAAGACTCTAGATGCTCTTTTACCCCAAATGGAAACTTATATGATGAACAAGTTCACTGTAATTTTGGAACTCTCTAAACCTGGCAGATGTGGCAGTTGTTGAGTTGCTTAGTCAGAACTGGCAGTCCTGGGTTCGAATCCTCCTGGCTGATATATTTCTTTCCCAGCATATGCAAAACAGGCCACTAAGGGACTCGAACCGTTTTACCTACCTACATATACCACTGTGTTACAGACATACCAGCTGTGACTTGTCTGTGTCAGGGGTCACCAGCTGTGACTTGTCTGTGTCAGGGGTCACCAGCTGTGACTTGTCTGTGTCAGGGGTCACCAGCTGTGACTTGTCTGTGTCAGGGGTCACCAGCTGTGACTTGTCTGTGTCAGGGGTCACCAGCTGTGACTTGTCTGTGTCAGGGGTCACCCTCTGTGACTTGTCTGTGTCAGGGGTCACCATTTGTGACTTGTCTGTGTCAGGGGTCACCAGCTGTGACACAACTCTTCCTTCCCACAGCCCTAAAAACTTGTTTAGTACATTTTTTCCTATATCCCTGAAAGTCGCGTAGTCTTTAAGCTGACGGTAAGTTAATATAAAAAAGTATCAATAGAAGAATGAACAAGGACTCGATCCAAGGTTCTGGCTGAACTTCCCATCCACATATCTGCAATAATCGCGAACAAGCGATACAAGATGGAAAATAACAACAGGGGGAGTTGAACGATAGCTCATTTACCACCCCGTGTGTGTGTACTCACCTAATTGTGGTTGCAGGGGTCGAGACTCAGCTCGTGTGTGTGTGTGTGTGTGTGTGTACTCACCTAACTGTGGCTGCAGGGGTCGAGTCATGTGTGTTTGTGTGCAAGCAAAATAACCACAGTGAAAAAATGGGTGAAATTCCTGGTGAGGCGCCATTTGCCGCTCAGTTTTGGT
Source organism: Cherax destructor (assembly GCA_009830355.1). NCBI lineage: Eukaryota > Metazoa > Arthropoda > Malacostraca > Decapoda > Parastacidae > Cherax > Cherax destructor. The sequence goes on along the minus strand of WNWK01009890.1, from coordinate 1,394 downwards.
CTCCTTACTACAGGATGGATATAGATTCATTGGAGAACATACAGAGAAGAATGACTAAAATGATTTACTGTATAAGGAATCTCCCGTATGAAGACAGACTTAGAGCGTTGAATCTTCACTCTCTGGATGATGGGCATAAACAAAGGTGATATTAATAAAGTACTGAGGGTGTCGAACCAGGTAAGAACCAGAAATAATGGATTTAAGTTGGATACATTTAGATTTAGAAAGGACATAGGTAAGTACTGGTTTTCGAACAGAGTTGTAGAAGCGTGGAACATTCTTCCGAGTAGGGTGATAGAGGCTAGGAGCTTGGGTGGCTTTAAAAGAGATTGGACATATATATGAGTGGGAGGGGCTGGGTTTGATTGGTGTCGTGGGGTACGGGAGTAAATTCTTGGGTAGCTTTCGGTAGTGGTTGTTTTGATAAGGACCTGCCTTGTATGGGCCAGTAGGCCTTCTGCAGTGTTCCTCCATTCTTAGGTTCTTATGAAATTACGAAAGTGCTTCGAATTTCACTAATTACTATTTCTTCAATGTGGTTATTTTGCATATTGCGACCACCTGTTCATTGTGATCTTCATTTATATATATATATATATATATATATATATATATATATATATATATAAATGATGAACATTATTGCATTTCCTTATTATAATTGGAAGAGTGACGTATAGAATGGAGGAATTAATGAGACTTCGTGATGCAAACTTAACCTGTTTCTTATGCAGTTTTGTACATTTAATTTGTTCCCTTGATATTACTTGTATATATAAGGTCAGAACCAGTCATGTCACAAGTCATCTTCTACTTCTGAAAGTCGGAAAACTTGTACACAGCTTGTTGTACTGTGACCCTGTGTGATGTGACCCTGTGTGGTGTGACACTGCGTGGTGTGGTACTGTGTGGTGTGGTACTGTGTGGTGTGGTACTGTGTGGTGTGGTACTGTGTGGTGTGGTACTGTGTGGTGTGGTGATGTGTGGTTTGACACTGTGTGATGGGACCCTGTGTGGTGTGGCTCTGTGTGGCGTGGCACTGTGTGGTGTGGTACTGTGTGGTGTGGTACTGTGTGGTGTGGTACTGTGTGGTGTGGTACTGTGTGGTGTGGTAACGTGTTGTTTGACACTGTGTGATGTGACACTGTGTGGTGTGGTACTGTGTGGTGTGGTGATGTGTGGTTTGACACTGTGTGATGGGACCCTGTGTGGTGTGGCTCTGTGTGGCGTGGCACTGTGTGGTGTGGTACTGTGTGGTGTGGTACTGTGTGGTGTGGTAGTGTGGTGTGGTACTGTGTGGTATGGTACTGTGTGGTGTGGTAACGTGTTGTTTGACACTGTGTGATGTGACACTGTGTGGTGTGACACTGTGTGGTGTGGTACTGTGTGGT
>WNWK01009889.1:65000-73662 GCA_009830355.1 Cherax destructor | reverse complement strand
AGACTGTTATGACCTCACTGCCCAGACCATCACTTGCAAGACTGTTATGACCTCAGCTGTCCAGACCATCACTTGCAAGACTGTTATGACCTCAGCTGTCCAGACCATCACTTGCAAGACTGTTATGACCTCAGCTGTCCAGACCATCACTTGCAAGACTGTTATGACCTCAGCTGTCAGACCATCACTTGCAAGACTGTTATGACCTCAGCTGTCCAGACCATCACTTGCAAGACTGTTATGACCTCAGCTGTCCAGACCATCACTTGCAAGACTGTTATGACCTCAGCTGTCCAGACCATCACTTGCAAGACTGTTTGACCTCAGCTGTCCAGACCATCACTTGCAAGACTGTTATGACCTCAGCTGTCCAGACCATCACTTGCCAAGACTGTTATGACCTCAGCTGTCCAGACCATCACTTGCAAGACTGTTATGACCTCAGCTGTCCAGACCATCACTTGCAAGACTGTTATGACCTCAGCTGTCCAGACCATCACTTCCAAGACTGTTATGACCTCAGCTGTCCAGACCATCACTTGCAAGACTGTTATGACCTCACTGTCCAGACCATCACTTGCAAGACTGTTATGACCTCAGCTGTCCAGACCATCACTTGCAAGACTGTTATGACCTCAGCTGTCCAGACCATCACTTGCAAGACTGTTATGACCTCAGCTGTCCAGACCATCACTTGCAAGACTGTTATGACCTCAGCTGTCCAGACCATCACTTGCAAGACTGTTATGACCTCAGCTGTCCAGACCATCACTTCAAGACTGTTATGACCTCAGCTGTCAGACCATCACTTGCAAGACCTGTTATGACCTCAGCTGTCCAGACCATCACTTGCAAGACTGTTATGACCTCAGCTGTCAGACCATCACTTCAGGACTGTTATGACCTCAGCTGTCAGACCATCACTTGCAAGACTGTTATGACCTCAGCTGTCAGACCATCACTTGCAAGACTTTTATGACCTCCATGTCCAGACCATCACTTGCAAGACTGTTATGACCTCAGCTGTCCAGACCATCACTTGCAAGACTGTTATGACCTCCAGCTGTCCAGACCATCACTTGCAAGACTGTTATGACCTCAGCTGTCCAGACCATCACTTGCAAGACTGTTATGACCTCAGCTGTCCAGACCATCACTTCCAAGACTGTTATGACCTCAGCTGTCCAGACCATCACTTGCAAGACTGTTATGACCTCAGCTGTCCAGACCATCCTTGCAAGACTGTTATGACCTCAGCTGTCCAGACCATCACTTGCAAGACTGTTATGACCTCAGCTGTCCAGACCATCACTTGCAAGACTGTTATGACCTCAGCTGTCCAGACCATCACTTGCAAGACTGTTATGACCTCAGCTGTCCAGACCATCACTTCCAAGACTCCCGCTGCTACACAAACACCACCAATGAAAAATGAAGAGAATTCTTTTTAGACGAGAAGATAAAGGACCAGACCCAGAAAAAATGACAAAGTACAGAGGTGCACAAGGTGGAACAAACCAAGTCAGTCGTACACATCAGGGTCGAGGTGTACAACACCAAGTGTACAATCAATACTGGAAAAAAAGGGGGTATGTACGTCATGGCCATACCAATTAGTACTTTACCAGCGGTACTACCGAAACACCATACCAAAACATCCACTTCTCTACTACTACTACCACTCCATTAATACTACTGTTGTAACTACCACTACTATTGTGGAAAAAGACACTTGTGTACAGTTCAGGATAATTATTACAGGAAACGTTCCCTGTAATAAATGTTTTGCACTGTGTATAAATGTCTTGCACTGTGTATAAATGTCTTGCACTGTGTATAAATGTTTTGCACTGTGTATAAATGTCTTGCACTGTGTATAAATGTCTTGCACTGTGTATAAATGTCTTGCACTGTGTATAAATGTCTTACTGTGTATAAATGTCTTGCACTGTGTATAAATGTTTTGCACTGTGTATAAATGTCTTGCACTGTGTATAAATGTCTTGCACTGTGTATAAATGTCTTGCACTGTGTATAAATGTCTTGCACTGTGTATGAGTGTCTTTCCATATCTTGTGCGTATGACCACCGCTAATACTGCCTACCTTCACTCCCCTCTCTTGTGCCGCTGAATACCTGGAGAGGGTATACTCCAGGTATACCATGGTCAGGTACTGACCTCCTCTCAGAAGTGAATGCCATATTTGTAGAAACACTCAAGGGATGTTTTGAACAGTGAGATAACGTTTAAAAAATTATAATATGTATAGATGTGACAGAATTAATAGGTCACATGGAGGGGCAGGATTCTGTGTGAGATATACTGTCTGTTGCTCAGAATTACTGAATTTATTGAATGATACAGTAGAAGTTCCAGGTGTTGTATGATACAATAGAAGTTCCAGGTGTTGAATGATACAGTAGAAGTTCCAGGTGTTGAATGATACAGTAGAGTTCCAGGTGTTGAATGATGCAGTAAGATTCCAGGTGTTAATGATACAGTAGAGTTCCAGGTGTTGAATGATACAGTAGAAGTTCCAGGTGTTGAATGATACAGTAGAAGTTCCAGGTGTTGAATTAAGTAGAAGTTCCAGGTGTTGAATGATACAGTAGAAGTTCAGGTGTTGAATGATACAGTAGAAGTTCAGGTGTTGAATGATACAGTAGAAGTTCCAGGTGTTGAATGATACAGTAGAAGTTCCAGGTGTTGAATGATACAGTAGAAGTTCAGGTGTTGAATGATACAGTAGAAGTTCCAGGTGTTGAATGATACAGTAGAAGTTCCAGGTGTTGAATGATACAGTAGAAGTTCCAGGTGTTGAATGATACAGTGAAGTTCAAGGTGTTGAATGATACAGTAGAGTTCCAGGTGTTGAGTGATACAGTAGAGTTCCAGGTGTTGAATGATACAGTAGAAGTTCAGGTGTTGAATGATACAGTAAAAGTTCCAGGTGTTGAATGATACAGTAGAAGTTCCAGGTGTTGAATGATACAGTAGAAGTTCAGGTGTTGAATGATACAGTAGAAGTTCAGGTGTTGAATGATACAGTAGAAGTTCCAGATGTTGAATGATACAGTAGAAGTTCCAGGTGTTGAATGATACAGTAGAAGTTCAGGTGTTGAATGATACAGTAAAGTTCAGGTGTTGAATAATACAGTAAGAAGTTCCAGGTGTTGAATGATACAGTAGAAGTTCAGGTGTTGAATGATACAGTAGAAGTTCCAGGTGTTGAATGATACAGTAGAAGTTCAGGTGTTGAATGATACAGTAGAAGTTCCAGGTGTTGAATGATACAGTAGAAGTTCCAGGTGTTGAATGATACAGTAGAAGTTCAGGTGTTGAATGATACAGTAGAAGTTCCAGGTGTTGAATGATACAGTAGAAGTTCCAGGTGTTCAAGTTGAAAATAGGAATATTGTAATCATTAAAGGCGGAAAATCCACACAAATACTATCCTCCTTGAAGATTTCAATCTCCACGTGTAAAATGGAAGATGGCTCAACATAATGTTATACCAGAAATTGTTCCTGGACTCTCCCTGGTTCAACAGCTACACCAGGTAACTAATGAGGCTTGGTGTAAAGTTTGCATTGAACCAATAGATAACTGATCCAGCTGGAAATGAAAATACCCTGGATTTGATATTCACAAACAACGAGAACTAGTCAGAGACAATCACAAAAACAATATCTCTTACCACAACATGAAGTGCAAACAGTATAAACTCAGTACTAATGTAAGATATGGAATGTTTAGTAAGTTTATCTTCAACAACTAAGAACAAGTTAACTAAGAAATATCAGACATGTCCTGGGAAACAGTCATGAGCACCTTAAGTCCTCACCAGTGTCACACTACCTCTCTGGGAACAGGCGGTGTCTTTATATATATGTGCTATCATAAGAGCCAAAGTGGTGAGTTTGGTCTATTCGGCAACACCGTGTTTATTCAAATTGCCAGAGTGAAAATTTGTTTATCCCATAACTGTTTTCAGTCTGAGCATAACGAAAAAATACATATCATAGATTGTAAATTGACCTATGATATATATATATATATATATATATATATATATATATATATATATATATATATATATATATATATATATATATATATATATATATATATTTTTTTTTTTTTTATTACACATCGGCGATTCCCACCAAGACAGGGATGGCCCGAAAAGAAAACTTTCATCATCATTCACTCCATCACTGTCTTGCCAGAAGGGTGCTTTACACTACAGTTATAAAACTGCAACAGTAACACCCCTCCTTCAGAGTGCCGGCACTGTACTTCCCATCTCCAGAACTCAAGTCCGGCCTGCCGGTTTCCTGAATCCCTTCATAAATGTTACTTTGCTCACACTCCAACAGCCGTCAAGTATTAAAAACCATATGCCTCCATTCACTCCTATCAAATACGCTCAACATGCTGCTGGAAGTCCAAGCCCCTCGCACACAAAACTTCTTTACCCCTCCCTCCAACCTTTCCTAGGCCGACCCTACCCCGCCTTCCCTCCACTACAGATTTATACACTCTCGAAGTCACTCTGTCTCGTTCCATTCTCTCTACATGTCAAACCACCTCAACAACCCCTCCTCAGCTCTCTGGACAATCGTTTGGTAATCCGCACCTCCTCTAATTTCCAAACTCCGAATTCTCTGCATTATATTCACACCACACATTGACCTCAGACATGACATCTCCACTGCCTCCAACCTTCTCCTCGTTGCAGCATTCATCACCATGCTTCACACCCATATAAGAGCGTTGGTATAACTATACTCTCATACATTCCCCTCTTTACTTCCATGGACAAGGTTCTTTGTCTCCACAGACTCCAAGTGCTCCACTCACCCTTTTCCCCTCATCAATTCTATGATTCACCTCATCCTTCATAGATCCATCCGCCGACATGTCCACTCCCAAATATCTGAATACATTCACCTCCCTCCATACTCTCTCCTCCAATCTGATATCCAATCTTTCGTCACCTATTCTTTTGTTATCCTCATCACCTTACTCTTTCCTATATTCACTTTCAATTTTCTTCTTTTACACACCCTACAAATTCATCCACCAACCTCTGCAGCTTCTCTTCAGAATCTCCCAAAAGCACAGTGTCATCAGCAAAAAGCAACTGTAACAACTCCCACTTTGTATTTGCTTCTTTATCTTTTAGCCCAACACCTCTTGCCAAGACCCTCGCATTCACTTCTCTTACAACCCCATCTATAAATATATTGAACAACCATGGTGACATCACACATCCTTGTCTAAGGCCCACTTTTACTGGGAAATAGTCCGCTTCCCTCCTACACACTCTAACCTGAGCCTCACTATCCTCATAAAAACTCTTCACTGCTTTCAGTAACTTTCCTCCTATTCCATACACCTGCAACATCTGCACATTGCTCCCCTATCTACCCTATCATACGCCTTTTCCAAATCCATAAATGCCACAAAAACCTCTTTACCCTTATCAAATACTGTTCACCTATATGTTTCACTGTAAACACTTGGTCTACACACCCCCTACCTTTCCTAAAGCCCCCTTGTTCATCTGCTATCCTGCTTTCTGTTTTACTCTTAATTCTTTCAATAATAACTCTACCATACACTTTACCAGGTACACTCAACAGACTTATTCCCCTATAATTTTTGCACTCTCTTTTGTCCCCTTTGCCTTTATACAAAGGAACAATACACGCTCTCTGCCAATCCCTAGGTACCTTACCCTCTTCCATACATTTATTAAATAATAGCACCAACCACTCCAAAATTATATCCCCACCTGCTTTTAACATTTCTATCTTTATCCCATCAATCCCAGCTGCCTTACCCCCTTTCATTCTACCCACTGCCTCACGAACTTCCCCTACACCACAACTGGCTCTTCCTCACTCCTACAAGATGTTATTCCCCCTTGCCCTACACACGAAATCACAGCTTCCTGTCTTCATCAACATTTAACAAATCCTCAAAATATTCTCTCCATCTTCCCGATACCTCTAACTCTCCATTTAATAACTCTCCTCTCCTATTTTTAACTGTCAAATCCATTTGTTCTCTAGGCTTCCTCAACTTATTAATCTCATTCCAAAACTTTTCTTATTTTCAACAAAATTTGCTGATAACATCTCACCCACTCTCTCATCTGCTCTCTTTTTACATTGCTTCACCACTCTTTAACCTCTTTTTCTCTCCATATACTCTTCCCTCCTTGCATCACTTCTACTTTGTAAAAACCTCTCATATGCTAACTTTTTCTCCTTACTACTCTCTTTACATCATCATTCCACCAATCGCTCCTCTTCCCTCCCGCACCCACTCGCCTGTAACCACAAACTTCTGCTGAACACTCTAACACTACATTTTTAAATCTACCCCATACATTTTCGACCCCATTGCCTACACTCTCACTAGCCCATCTATCCTCCAATAGTTGTTTATATCTTACCTAACTGCCTCCTCTTTTAGTTTATAAACCTTCACCTCTCTTTTACTTACTGATTCTATTTTCCTTGTATCCCATCTACCTTTTACTCCCACTGTAGCTATAACTAAAAAGTGATCTGATATATCTGTGGCCCCTCTATAAACATGTACATCCTGAAGTCTACTCAACAGTCTTTTATCTACCAATACATAGTCCAACAAACTACTGTCATTACGCCCTACATCATATCTTGTATACTTATTTATCCTCTTTTTCTTAAAATATGTATTACCTATAACTAAACCCCTTTCTATACAAAGTTCAATCAAAGGGCTCCCATTATCATTTACACCTGGCACCCCAAACTTACCTACTACACCCTCTCTGCATGTTTCTCCCACTTTAGCATTTAGGTCCCCTACCACAATTACTCTCTTATTTGGTTCAAAGTTCCTATACATTCGCTTAACATCTCCCAAAATCTCTCTCTCTCCTCTACACTCCTCTCTTCTCCAGGTGCATACACGCTTATTATAACCCACTTTTCGCATCCGACCCTTATTTTAATCCACATAATCCTTGAATTTACACATTTATATTCCCTCTTTTCCTTCCATAACTGATCCTTCAACATTATTGCTACCCCTTCCTTAGCTCTAACTCTCTCAAATACTCCTGACTTAATCCCATTTATTTCTCCCCACTGAAACTCGCCTACCCCCTTCAGCTTTGTTTGCTTAGGGCCAGGACATCCAACTTCTTTTCATTCATAACATCGGCAATCATCTCTTTCTTATCATCCGCACTACATCCACGCACATTCAGACAACCCAGTTTTATAAAGTTTTTCTTCTTCTCGTTTTAGTAGATTTGTACAGGAGAAGGGGTTACTAGCCCATTGCTCCCGGCATCTTAGTCGCCTCATACGACACGCATGGCTTACGGAGGAAAGATTCTTTTCCACTTCCCCATAGACAATAGAGAAAATAAAAGAACAAGAGCTATTAAGAAAAGAAGAAAAACCTAGATGTGTGTATGTATATATATGCATGTGTATGCCAGTGTAGTGTGACCTAAAGTGTAAGTAGAAGTAGCTAGATATACCTGTTATCCAGCGTGTATATATATATATATATATATATATATATATATATATATATATATATATATTCAACAAACCGGCCGTATCCCACTGAAGCAGGGTGGCTCAAGAGGAAAAACAAAAGTTTCTCCTTTTAAATTTAGTAATATATACAGGAGAAGGGATTACTAGCCCCTTGCTCCCAATATATATATATATATATGTCGTGCCGATTAGGTAAAACTTGCGATTTTGGCTTAAATAGCAACGCTCACCTTGCCATATAAGACAAGTGAAAATTTGTGTATGCAATAATTTCGCCAAAATCATTCTGAACATAACGAAAAAAATATATTTCATTGTGTTTGTTTATTATTAAATTAATGTTAACGTATCTAAAATATATTTAGTTGGGTTAGGCTAAATTAAATTGCGCTTGTTGTAATAAGGTTAGGTAGGTTTTCAAAGTTTCTCTTGGTACAAAATTATAAATTCTTACATTAACATAAATGAAAAAAATATATCTTTAAACGTATAAGAGAAAATTTTAGAAAGGACTTAATTTTAGATGAGTTCTTGCTAATTGACCAGTTTTACCTAATCGGCACGACATATATATATATATATATATATTTGTAACCACGAACGAGTGGTATTGATCAATAACTACACTGCACTAGCCAGGAGTCGAACCCATGATGCTTTGGCCCGCCTCATGGTGAGCGAAAACACATGACGCTCTAGACCACTGAACCACACAATCCTTAAGAGTAGCGCATCCAGTAGGACTGAATGTTGTACTCGCTACCCAAGGACATACGGTGGTGTGCACGCCTCTAAGCATCATGGATTCGACCCCTGGCTAGTGCAGTGTAGTTATTGATCAATACCACTCGTTCGTGGTTACAATATTATAATATACTGCTTGTTGAGTTAGTACACCAAACAGGGAGTAGAATGAAATTAGCTTAGAGGCGTCCACACCACCATATGTCCTTGGGTAGCGAGTACAACATCCAGTTTTACTGGATGCGCTACTCTTAAGGATTGTGTGGGTCAGTGGTCTAGAGCGTCATGTGTTTCCGCTCACCATGAGGCGGGCCAAAGCACCATGGGTACATGATGCTTTGGGGAA
>WNWK01009889.1:0-60000 GCA_009830355.1 Cherax destructor | reverse complement strand
GGCATGTACATGTACGCATGTAATGTACACTGTACAGACAGCATGTACATGTACAGCATGTACATGTACAGTATGTACATGTAGAGCATGTACATGTACAGCATGTACATGTACAGCATGTACATGTACAGCATGTACATGTAGCAGCATGTACATGTAGAGCATGTACATGTACAGCATGTACATGTACAGCATGTACATGTACAGCATGTACATGTACAGCATGTACATGTACAGCATGTACATGTACATCATGTACATGTACAGCATGTGCTTACCTGTACAGAGTTTCAGAAGACGTGTAGAACCGCAGGGACAGTTCAGAACCATAGAACTGGAGTCAGTGTCGGGTGTAGAATTTCGTGTATACCTGGAGAGGGTTTCGCGGCCCGGTCTGTGACCAGGCCTAATGGTGGATCAGGGCCTGATCAACCAGGCTGTTACTGTTGGCCGCACGCAACCCGACGTACGAACCACAGCCCGGCTGGTCAGGTACTGACTTTAGGTACCTGTCCAGCGCATTCTTGAAGACAGCCAGGGGTCTATTGGTAATCCCCCTTATGTATGCTGGGAGGCAGTTGAACAGTCTTGGGCCCCTGACACTTAGTGTTGTCTCGTATCGTGCTAGTGGCACCCCTGCTTTTCTCCGGGAAGATGTTACATCGTCTGCTGAGTCTTTTGCTTTCATAGGGAGTGATTTTCGTGTGCAAGTTTGGTACTAATCCCTCTAGGATTTTCAAAGTGTATATAATAATGTATCTCTCCCGCCTGCGTTCCAGGGAGTACAGGTTGAAGACCTTCAAGCGTTCCCAGTAATTGAGGTGTTTTATCGCAGTTATGTTTGCCGTGGGAGGCAAATATTGCTCTTCACTTTCATTTCTCTCCCAGGCTTCTTAACTCCCATGAGAATTATGTGGATCTGGCGCATACGCTTTGCTGCAAATTTCTTTGTTACATTAGGTTGTCCGCTGTCCATAAAAAATAACCAATTTTAACGTATGAAAACGAAAAAAAATAAGACAACGGTTATAAGAAGCTTTGTCGCACTTACACAAACTGACTCCCACAGATTCTTACTGTTGAAGGTGCCTTGTACCCACAGATTCTTACTGTTGAAGGTGCCTTGTACCCACAGATTCTTACTGTTGAAGGTGCCTTGTACCCACAAGATTCTACTGTTGAAGGTGCCTTGTACCCACAGATTCTTACTGTTGAAGGTGCCTTGTACCCACAGATTCTTACTGTTGAAGGTGCCTTGTACCCACAGATTCTTACTGTTGAAGGTGCCTTGTACCCACAGATTCTACTGTTGAAGGTGCCTTGTACCCACAGATTCTTACTGTTGAATGTGCCTTGTACCCACAGATTCTTACTGTTGAAGGTGCCTTGTACCCACAGATTCTTACTGTTGAAGGTGCCTTGTACCCACAGATTCTTACTGTTGAAGGTGCCTTGTACCCACAGATTCTTACTGTTGAAGGTGCCTTGTACCCACAGATTCTCACTGTTGAAGGTGCCTTGTACCCACAGATTCTTACTGTTGAAGGTGCCTTGTACCCACAGATTCTTACTGTTGAAGGTGCCTTGTACCCACAGATTCTTACTGTTGAAGGTGCCTTGTACCCACAGATTCTCACTGTTGAAGGTGCCTTGTACCCACAGATTCTTACTGTTGAAGTGCCTTGTACCCACAGATTCTTACTGTTGAAGGTGCCTTGTACCCACAGATTCTTACTGTTGAAGGTGCCTTGTACCCACAGATTCTTACTGTTGAAGGTGCCTTGTACCCACAGATTCTTACTGTTGAAGGTGCCTTGTACCCACAGATTTTCACTGTTGAAGGTGTCTTGTACCCACAGATTTTCACTGTTGAAGGTGTCTTGTACCCACAGATTATTACTGTTAAAGGTGCCTTGTACCCAGAGATTTTCACTGTTGAAGGTGCCTTGTATCCACAGATTTTCACTGTTGAAGGTGCCTTGTACTCACAGATTTTCACTGTTGAAGGTGCCTTGTACTCACATATTTTCACTGTTGAAGGTGCCTTGTACCCACAGATTTTCACTGTTGAAGGTGCCTTGTACTCACATATTTTCACTGTTGAAGGTGCCTTGTACCCACAGATTTTCACTGTTGAAGGTGCCTTGTACTCACAGATTTTCACTGTTGAAGGTGCCTTGTACATACAGATTTTCACTGTTGAAGGTGCCTTGTACCCACAGATTTTCACTGTTGAAGGTGCCTTGTACCCACAGCTTTTCACTGTTGAAGGTGCCTTGTACCCACAGATTTTCACTGTTGAAGGTGCCTTGTACTCACAGATTTTCACTGTTGAAGGTGCCTTGTACCCACATATTTTCATTGTTGAAGGTGCCTTTATCAATCTCCTGTTTGACTATTTTTGCAACAGTTGAATGGCATCTGTCATTAAGATTACTAACTGTTGTTTACAAAGTTAACTTCATGAAGTGTTGGGTCACACAAACTTATACATAACATAATGTTATCACAAATAATGCAAATACGGCGGCGATTTATCTGGTAAGAAGTGATTTGAGAAAAAAAAATCCGCTGTAGAGCCTCAGAAACATAGAGCTGGAGTCAGGGTTAGGGAAGGCAGTGTGTAGAGCCTCAGGAACTACCAGGGAACATAGCGCTGAAGTCAGGGTTATAGAGGACAGTGTGTAGAGCGTTTCAGGAACTACCAAGATCCATAGAGCGTTTCAGGAACTACCAGGAAACATAGCGCTGAAGTCAGGGTTAGAGAGGGCAGTGTGTAGAGCCTCAGGAATTACCAGGAAACAGCGCTGAAGTCAGGGTTAGAGAGGGCAGTGTGTAGAGCCTGGGCGCTGTGATGACAGGATTCTCACCATTGATCAAAGACTCTCAGTATTTGTGCTTATGTCATGGTGTCTCGTGTCAAGCGGTCCACTGATTACCTCTTGATCCTTCAGCTATTTTGTCAGGTGCATGCCACCCACACAGTGTATCACGCCACCCACACGGTGTATCACGCCACCCACACAGTGTATCACGCCACCCACACGGTGTATCACGCCACCCACACGGTGTATCATGGCATTCACACGGTGTATCATGCCACCCACACAGTGTATCACGCCACCCACACAGTGTATCATGCCACCCACACGGTGTATCATGGCACCCACACGGTGTATCATGCCACCCACACAGTGTATCACGCCACCCACACAGTGTATCACGCCACCCACACAGTGTATCATGGCACCCACACGGTGTATCATGGCACCCACACGGTGTATCATGCCACCCACACAGTGTATCACGTTACCCACACAGTGTATCATGCCACCCACACAGTGTATCACGCCACCCACACAGTGTATCACGCCACCCATACAGTGTATCATGCCACCCACACGGTGTATCATGGCACCCACACGGTGTATCACGCCACCCACACGGTGTATCACGCCACCCACACAGTGTATCATGCCACCAACACGGTGTATGCATGGTCACCCACACGTGTATCAGCCACCCACACAGTGTATCACGCCACCCACACAGTGTATCACGCCACCCACACAGTGTATCACGCCACCCACACGGTGTATCACGCCACCCACACGGTGTATCACGCCACCCACACAGTGTATCACGCCACCCACACAGTGTATCACGCCACCCACACAGTGTATCATGCCACCCACACGGTGTATCATGGCACCCACACGGTGTATCATGGCACCCACACGGTGTATCATGCCACCCACACAGTGTATCACGCCACCCACACGGTGTATCACGCCACCCAAACAGTGTATCACGCCACCCACACGGTGTATCATGGCACCCACACGGTGTATCACGGCACCCACACGGTGTATCACGCCACCCACACGGTGTATCATGGCACCCACACGGTGTATCATGGCACCCACACGGTGTATCACGCCACCCACACAGTGTATCACCCACCCACACAGTGTATCACGCCACCCACACAGTGTATCACGCCACCCACACAGTGTATCACGCCACCCACACAGTGTATCTGTGGTAGATATGTTGGTCGTTGGGCCGCCAGGAGCGGCAGGCATGCAGCAGCTATAGGCCTGTCTAAGGGCTGGACTGCAAGAGCAAGAAAACTCTTGAAACCCGTCAGAGGTATATTAAGTTTTCCAGTGTTCACTGGAAAATAATGTCGATCAATTACATCTGCTCAGATATGTAAAGAAGCAGTAAAACTGAACACTGCGTTCAAACACTGGAGGACCATAGTGTAGAACACTGCGTACAAACACTGGAGGATCGTAGTGTAGAACACTGCATACAAACACTGGAGGATCATAGTGTAGAACACTGCGTTCAAACACTGGAGGATCATAGTGTAGAACACTGCGTACAAACACTGGAGGATCATAGTGTAGAACACTGCGTACAAACACTGGAGGATCATAGTGTAGAACACTGCGTACAAACACTGGAGGACCATAGTGTAGAACACTGCGTACAAACACTGGAGATTCATAGTGTAGAACACTGAGTACAAACACTGGAGGACCATAGTGTAGAACACTGCGTACAAACACTGGAGGATCATATTGTAGAACACTGCGTTCAAACACTGGAGAATCATAGTGTAGAACACTGCGTACAAACACTGGAGGACCATAGTGTAGAACACTGCGTACAAACACTGGAGGATCATAGTGTAGAACACTGCGTACAAACACTGGAGGATCATAGTGTAGAACACTGCGTACAAACACTGGAGGATCATAGTGTAGAACACTGCGTACAAACACTGGAGGATCATAGTGTAGAACACTGCCTACAAACACTCGAGGATCATATTGTAGAACACTGCGTACAAACACTGGAGGATCATAGTGTAGAACACTGCGTACAAACACTGGAGGATCATAGTGTAGAACACTGCGTACAAACACTGGAGGACCATATTGTAGAACACTGCATACAAACACTGGAGGATCATAGTGTAGAACACTGCGTACAAACACTGGAGGATCATAGTGTAGAACACTGCGTTCAAACACTGGAGGATCATAGTGTAGAACACTGCGTAAAAACACTGGAGGATCATATTGTAGAACACTGCATACAAACACTGGAGGATCATAGTGTAGAACACTGCGTACAAACACTGGAGGATCATAGTGTAGAACACTGCGTAAAAACACTGGAGGACCATAGTGTAGAACACTGCGTACAAACACTGGAGGATCGTAGTGTAGAACACTGCGTTCAAACACTGGAGGATCATAGTGTAGAACACTGCGTACAAACACTGGAGGACCATAGTGTAGAACACCGCGTACAAACACTGGAGGATCATAGTGTAGAACACTGCGTACAAACACTGGAGGACCATAGTGTAGAACACTGCGTACAAACACTTTAGAACCATAGTGTAGAACACTGCGTACAAACACTGGAGGATCGTAGTATAGAACACTGCGTACAAACACTGGAGGACCATAGTGTAGAACACTGCGTACAAACACTGGAGGATCATAGTGTAGAACACTGCGTACAAACACTGGAGGATCATAGTGTAGAACACTGCGTACAAACACTTTAGGACCATAGTGTAGAACACTGCGTACAAACACTGGAGGACCATATTGTAGAACACTGCATACAAACACTGGAGGATCATAGTGTAGAACACTGCGTACAAACACTGGAGGATCATAGTGTAGAACACTGCGTTCAAACACTGGAGGATCATAGTGTAGAACACTGCGTAAAAACACTGGAGGATCATATTGTAGAACACTGCATACAAACACTGGAGGATCATAGTGTAGAACACTGCGTACAAACACTGGAGGATCATAGTGTAGAACACTGCGTAAAAACACTGGAGGACCATAGTGTAGAACACTGCGTACAAACACTGGAGGATCGTAGTGTAGAACACTGCGTTCAAACACTGGAGGATCATAGTGTAGAACACTGCGTACAAACACTGGAGGACCATAGTGTAGAACACCGCGTACAAACACTGGAGGATCATAGTGTAGAACACTGCGTACAAACACTGGAGGACCATAGTGTAGAACACTGCGTACAAACACTTTAGAACCATAGTGTAGAACACTGCGTACAAACACTGGAGGATCGTAGTATAGAACACTGCGTACAAACACTGGAGGACCATAGTGTAGAACACTGCGTACAAACACTGGAGGACCATAGTGTAGAACACTGCGTACAAACACTGGAGGATCATAGTGTAGAACACCGTACAAACACTGGAGGATCATAGTGTAGAACACTGCGTACAAACACTGGAGGATCATAGTGTAGAACACTGCGTACAAACACTGGAGGACCATAGTGTAGAACACTGCGTACAAACACTGGAGGATCATAGTGTAGAACACTGCGTACAAACACTGGAGGATCATAGTGTAGAACACTGCGTACAAACACTGGAGGACCATAGTGTAGATGTGGGTACAACAATGTGAGGTCACCAAGGTAACCAATCATTCAGAGAACATAAAGCAAATGCAGCGAAAAAACAGGAAAATAATAGGGTGGATAATAAGAAAAAATAAGTATAATGATAAGTATATAAGAGGTATGTCGTCCCTGGTCTGGTAGTCTAATGTCATTTGGTTTATTTCCAAGGAGACAAACACAGTGTTGTTGGGAATAAGGAAGTGTTGCCATTCAAGGAAAATGATATTAATGTCAACTTGTTTTACAGTGGAGTAGTTAATGAGATTCTGGACTAGTGTAACTGTAATGAAGTAAAACAACTGCCCATCACCCATATGGGTGATGCCTCTGCAAAACAAGTGATTTTAGACAAATGACAATATTGCGACAAGCCGGGAATCTAACTTGTGATATTTTAGACTGCCTCGTGGGAAGACAGCCAAAATCGACGATGCTCTAATCGACTGAGCCATCAAAGCTTTAAACATCAGGTTCCCAGTAACACTGGGCATGTCCCTCCTCATGGCAACACTTAGTGGTTGTGGCAAACTCACAAAAATTTCATTTTTCTTCCCTTTGGAATACCAGTTTCACGAGCGGTGCTCATGTTAATACATCCACCACCGAGTGACATTCCGGAGGTCAGACTCGTGACTCGTGATATATATGTCGTGCCGATTAGGTAAAACTTGCGATTTTGGCTTAAATAGCAACGCTCACCTTGCCATATAAGACAAGTGAAAATTTGTGTATGCAATAATTTCGCTAAAATCATTCTGAACATAACGAAAAAATATATTTCATTGTGTTTGTTTATTATTAAATTAATGTTAACGTATCTAAAATATATTTAGTTGGGTTAGACTAAATTAAATTGCGCTTGTTGTAATAAAGTTAGGTAGGTTTTCAAAGTTTCTCTTGGTACAAAATTATAAATTCTTACATTAACATAAATGAAAAAAATATATCTTTAAACGTATATAATATATATATATATATATATATATATATATATATATATATATATATATATATATATATATATATATATTAGTGCTGAATAGGTAAAACTTGCTATTTTGGCTTAAATAGCAACGCTCTTCTTGCCGAATAAGACAATCGAAAATTTGTGTAAGCAATAATTTCGCAAAAATCATTCTGAACCTAACGAAAAAAAAAAATTCATTTTGTAGGTTTTTTATTAAATTATTTTAAACTTATCTAAAATATATTGAGTTGTATTAGGATAATTTATATTGAGCTTGTTATAATAAGGTTACGTAAGTTTTCTAAGGTTCTTATGGTACAAATCATTCTGAACATAACGAAATAAATATATTTCATTGTGTTTGTTTATTATTAAATTAATGTTAACGTATCTAAAATATATATAGTTGGGTTAGGCTAAATTAAATTGCGCTTGTTGTAATAAGGTTAGGTAGGTTTTCAAAGTTTCTCTTGGTACAAAATTATAAATTTTTACATTAACATAAATTAAAAAAATATATCTTTAAACGTATAAGAGAAAATTTTAGAAAGGACTTAATTTTAAATGAGTTGTTGCTAATTGACCAGTTTTACCTAATCGGCACGACATATATATATATAAAGAAAGGAGGAACACTGCAGCAGGCCTGTTGGCCCATACTAGGCAGGTCCTTCACATTCCATCCCACTAACAAGATATTTGTTCAGCCCAGTCTTCAATGCTACCTAAGAAATAAGCTTTGATAATTCTATTTACTCATGTGCAATTCCCACTCAAATCCAACCCCTCTCACTCATGAATTTATCCAACCTAAATTTGAAACTACCCAAGGTCCTTGCTTCAATAACCCTACTAGGCAGACTGTTCCACTCATCAACTACCCTATTTCCAAACCAATACTTTCCTATATCCTTTCTAAATCTAAACTTATCTAACTTGAATCCATTATTGCGGGTTCTCTCTTGGATAGATACCCTCAAGACCTTATTTATATCCCCTTTGTTAATACCCATTTTCCACTTGTATACCTCGATCATGTCTCCCCTCATTCTACGTCTTACAAGTGAATGTAATTTTAGGGTCTTCAATCTTTCTTCATACGGAAGATTTCTAATGCTATGTATTAATTTAGTCATTCTACGCTGAATGTTTTCTAACAAATTAATATCCATTCTGTAATATGCAGACTAGAACTGAGCTGCGTAATCTAGGTGAGGCCTTACTAACGATGTATAAAGCTGTAATATAACCTCTGGACTTCTGTTGCTTACACTTCTTGATATAAATCCCAGTAATCTGTTTGCCTTATTACGTACGCTTAGGCATTGCTGTCTTGGTTTAAGGTTGCTGCTTACCATAACCCCCAAGTCCTTTTTGCAATCTGTATGGCTAAGTTCTACGTTATTTAACTTATAAGTGCTTGGGTTATGGACACTCCCGAGCTTCAGAACCTTGCATTTATCTACATTGAATTGCATCTGCCACTTTTCTGACCAGGAATTGAGTTTGTCTAAATCCTCCTGAAGTTCCCTGACATCTACGTTTGAATCAATTATACTACCTATCTTCGTGTCATCGGCGAATTTGCTCATATCACTAGTATTTCCCTCATCAAGGTCATTGATATATATTATAAATAACAACGGGCCTAAGACTGATCCCTGTGGAACACCACTTGTTACAGATCCCCACTCGGATTTAACCCCATTTATGCACACTCTCTGCTTCCTATTGGTGAGCCATGACTCGATCCATGACAGCACTTTTCCCCCAATGCCATGAGCTGCCACTTTCTTTAGCAGTCTCTGGTGCGGTACTCTATCAAAAACCTTACTAAAATCTAAATAAACAATATCGAATTCTTTATCGTGATCAAGGTTAATAAATTAGATAGGCAGGAACGGCCCCTCGTGAATCCATGCTGAGTATCATTAATCAAATTATGGTTACCTAGATGGCTTCTAATAATATCAACTATAATTGGCTCTAGTAATTTGCCTACAATTGAGGTCAGGCTTATTGGGCGGTAATTTGACGGTAGTGACTTGTCCCCTGCTTTAAAAATAGGAATTACATTAGCCATCTTCCACATATCAGACACTACACCTGTTTGAAGAGATAAATTAAAAATGTTAGTTAATGATTCACAGAGTTCCATTTTGCATTCCTTAAGAACCCTTGCAAAAAGTTCATCAGGACCCGGCGATTTATTTTGTTTCAGTCGGTCTACTTGTTTCATAACCATTTCGCTAGTAACTGTGATATTACATAATTTATCTTCTTCAGGGCCACTATAAAAATTAATTACTGGGATATTATTAATGTCTTCCTGTGTGAAAACTGAGAAAATAATTATTAAAAATAGAGCACATATCATTCTCCTTGTCAGTAAGATGCCCAGAGTTATTTTTAAGGAGACCTATCTTATCCCTAACTTTTGTTCTATAAACCTGGAAAAAACTTTTTGGGTTAGTTTTTGAATCCCTAGCAACTTTAATTTCATAGTCCCGTTTAGCTTTTCTTATCCCATTTTTAACGTCCCTCTTAATGTCAGTATACTGATTTATAAGATGACCCTCACCTCTTTTTATGCGCCTATAAATTCCTTTCTTCTGCCCTAAAAGATTTTTGAGCCTATTATTCATCCATTTTGGGTCATTTCTACATGATCTAATTTCTTTATACGGGATAAATGTTCTTTGGGCAGCCTATATAGTGTTCAGAAAACGGCCATATTGATAGCTCTCTTCGTTACCCCAGTCCAGAGATAATAAGTGTTCTTTAAAATATATATATATATATATATATATATATATATATATATATATATATATATATATATATATATATATATATGCAAGACAAGCCACAGGGGGTGGAAATTTTTAGCTCAAGTACTTTCACACTTCACAATGCATCATCAGGAGCTATGCAATGTTGCAAGGCTGCAACTGAAGCAGGGAACGTTTTCTCAGAGTAGCGCAGGGTCCGTCATTGGCCGCAGCCTCTCTCAGAATGTGGGGCCAACGGTCGGTGCCAACCCCACACCACCACCACCCCCCTCCTCCCCGTATGGGATTAGGAGGGTTTTTGAGATGTCAAGTATTTTGAAATTAGAAGATATAATAGCCAGCCCCAAGCTTTTTCTAGCAGCTTAGAACAGGTCATGTGACTTGAGAAAATACTTTTCTCATTCTGTGTAACCTTTTTTAATTAAATGAAAGGAATATAATGTGTTCTTTGTCCGTTTAAGTGTCCTCCTCTGGGGTACTCGAATGTTCCCAGGGGTACTCAGAAGTATCTCTTCCTAAATATTCTCTACTATCCTTCTATACCATTCTGATATTTCTATGATCCAAATTTCTACTTCTAATATCCTTTAACTCCACTACCTGTGTTATCAGGTAATCTTGTGTACCTGTCAATGTATGGTACAGTAACAGCTAAATGCGTTATATAACCATTCACAACTGACGTATCATGAAGTTTTGGTGCGTAGACACAGGTGGAGCGTCACCAGTCCATCATGAAGCCACCTGCCATAATGAACAATCCTGTGATTTTGTATAGCATTGTTTAAGATTGTGTACAATAGACTCTACTAAATAGCTTGTATAACCCATAATTTGAGTTATATACAGTATTCCTGTCATGTTTCAAGAGAGAAGATTCAATTATGTTTCTTTCCCTAACACAACTGTTTGGTACAATAATCTGGGCAGCAGCCCACCCTGGTGGGTGAGTACTGGAACTAACGTGGGTAAAGATAGCACTGTGACTCCCGTGGCATTCAGTTGTAGGCATTTCTTGCTTCTCTTCCCCTCCATGTTTTAAATACGGGTACTCCTACCCATTTTGATCCCCGAACTCATTCTTTCTCCTGAGTATTTATGTTGGGTTATTCTAGTTTACAGAAGTTTACCTGTTTGACTAATATATGAGAGAGAACACTGAGTACATGGGACCTTGTAAACCCCACCAACTTTGTTGGAGGGTGTTTTTAATCAGTCTTTTTTTTCAGTCCCTGTGTTTCTGAAAGCAAGGTTTATATTGATCTTTGTTAATGCCTCACGTAGGCAAGCCAGATCCTCATTGTATGGTAAAACTAGTACATTTTTCCTGGCCATCACGTCCTTAGGGTCAGTCGTGTAGAAAGTCTTGCTGACATTACTGTCTTCTCCACAACATCCCTGGGATATCTCAGGCTCTCAAGAAGATTGTGACGAACACACTCCTTTTTGATAAATTAGACACATATGCAACACTTGGGTATCTTTATTGAGGAAACGTTTCGCCACACAGTGGCTTCATCAGTCCATTCACTCCTATCCATGAAGCCACTGTGTGGCGAAACGTTTCCTCAATTAAAGATACCCAAGTGTTGCATTATTATAATTATATATATATATATATATATATATATATATATATATATATATATATATATATATATATATATATATATTATATTTTATATTACACACACACAATGTTGCTGATGAGTATTTATGAGTGTATTAAGTGGTGGTTGGTTACTTGCACAATATATGGCCACGGGGAGGCTTCTTACACTGTTAGTTACGTTGAGTATTGAATATACAGCCTGAGTGTTCAAGACACTACGTTATTAGTGTTATCTTACGGCAGGTTTATGGTGTATTGATTGTTACCTTGCTGCCCCTTCTGCCCTCTCTTATATTGTTACCTTGCTGCCCCTTCTATCCTCTCTTATATTGTTACCTTGCTGCCCCTTCTATCCTCTCTTATATTGTTACCTTGCTTCCCCTTCTGCCCTCTTATATTGTTACCTTGCTGCCCCTTCTATCCTATCTTATATTGTTACCTTGCTGCCCCTTCTGCCCTCTCTTATATTGTTACCTTGCTGCCCCTTCTGCCCTCTCTTATATTGTTACCTTGCTGCCCCTTCTATCCTCTCTTATATTGTTACCTTGCTGCCCCTTCTGCCCTCTCTTATATTGTTACCTTGCTGCTCCTTCTGCCCTCTCTTATATTGTTACCTTGCTGCCCCTTCTATCCTCTCTTATATTGTTACCTTGCTGCCCCTTCTATCCTCTCTTATATTGTTACCTTGCTGCCCCTTCTGCCCTCTCTTATATTGTTACCTTGCTGCCCCTTCTATCCTCTCTTATATTGTTACCTTGCTGCCCCTTCTGCCCTCTCTTATATTGTTACCTTGCTGCCCTTCTTCCTCTCTTATATTGTTACCTTGCTGCCCCTTCTACCCTCTCTTATATTGTTACCTTGCTGCCCCTTCTATCCTCTCTTATATTGTTACCTTGCTGCCCCTTCTGCCCTCTCTTATATTGTTACCTTGCTGCCTTCTGCCTCTCTTATATTGTTACCTTGCTGCCCCTTCTGCCCTCTCTTATATTGTTACCTTGCTGCCCCTTCTATCCTCTCTTATATTGTTACCTTGCTGCCCCTTCTGCCCTCTCTTATATTGTTACCTTGCTGCCCCTTCTATCCTCTCTTATATTGTTACCTTGCTGCCCCTTCTGCCCTCTCTTATATTGTTACCTTGCTGCCCCTTCTACCTCTCTTATATTGTTACCTTGCTGCCCCTTCTGCCCTCTCTTATATTGTTACCTTGCTGCCCCTTCTCCTCTCTTATATTGTTACCTTGCTGCCCCTTCTACCTCTCTTATATTGTTACCTTGCTGCCCCTTCTGCCCTCTCTTATATTGTTACCTTGCTGCCCCTTCTCCTCTCTTATATTGTTACCTTGCTGCCCCTTCTGCCCTCTCTTATATTGTTACCTTGCTGCCCCTTCTGCCCTCTCTTACATCTCTTGTATCGCAAACTTGGCAGTAAAAGGGCAAGACAAACTAAAAAGGGGTAGTTTTTCCTTAATTATATTTTCGTTCTGCCCCTATCTCATATTTACCTTATAGTTAGTAGAATAACGATAAGAGCCAGGCTGTCTGGCGGCAGGCGGCGGCAGGCAGGCATGCAGGCGGCTGGCGGCGGCGCGGCTCAGTGCGGCGGCGCTAGCAGGCAGGCGGCTGCTGGCGGCGCGGCTGCAGCTGGCAGCAGCAGCGCAGCTGATGTAGGCAGCTTGCAGCTGCACGCAGGCCGCAGCGCTGGCGCTGGCAGCTAGCTGTACGCAGCAGCTGCAGGCAGCGGCTGGCAGCGCAGCTGCAGGCTGGCAGGCAGGCTGGCAGGCAGCAGGCAGAGGCTGGCAGAGCAGGCAGGCTGGCAGGCAGGCAGGCTGGCAGGCAGGCAGGCAGGCAGGCAGTGCTGGCAGGCAGGCAGGCAGGCTGGCAGGCGCAGGCTAGCTGGCAGGCATGGCAGGCTGGCAGGCTTGGCAGCTGGCAGCAGGCAGGCAGGCAGGCAGGCAGGCAGGCTAGGAGGAGGCAGGCTGGCTGGCAGGCAGGCTGGCAGGCAGGCAGGCTGAGGCAGGCAGGCAGGCAGGCAGGCAGGCAGGCTGGCAGGCAGGCAGGCTGGCAGGCTGGCAGGCAGGCAGGCAGGCAGGCAGGCTGGCAGGCAGGCAGGCAGGCAGGCTGGCAGGCAGGCAGGCAGGCAGGCAGGCTGGCAGGCAGGCAGGCAGGCTGGCAGGCAGGCAGGCAGGCTGGCAGGCAGGCAGGCTGGCAGGCAGGCAGGCTGGCAGGCTGGCAGGCAGGCAGGCAGGCAGGCAGGCAGGCTGGCAGGCTGGCAGGCAGGCAGGCAGGCAGGCAGGCAGGCTGGCTGAAATAAAGAAGATGTAATCAGGTGGTGAGTCCCTGAACCTGGAGAAGAGTTCAACTCCATGGTCTGGAATGATATGAGCTGAAGCGTGAGAACGGGATCCACTTGTGTAAGAAGTCAGCTTCATCTGGAATCCAACTCTTATTACTTCCATTAGTGGATCCCGTCCCCTTCAACGTCTTCGAGATTTTCCACCTCACCTTCGACAGTATTTAAGACTCCGTTCTCAGGCTTCACCTTCATATCCAGACCAGGAGCTGTACTCTTATCCAGGCTGAGGGACTGATCACCCCAAATCCTTTTTCTCCAAGGTTGAAGAACTGATTATATCATCTTTATTTCACTACTACTGCTCACTCTGTATTTGACTGAAGAAGTCTACTGTGTGGGAGAGATGTTTCAACAGTAGAGACACCCACCTGTTACACATGTGTCTCTTCAACTTGTCGGTATTTTATGAAACTTAAGACACATGTGCAACATCTGGGTATCTTTATTGTAGACGTTTCGCCCTCCAGTGACTTTATCAATACAAATTCAAGGATATAATTGGAAGACAGTGGAACTATATACAAAAGATGAGGTAATCAGTCCCTCAGTCTTGAAGTTGTATATAGTTCTACTGTCTTCCAATTATGTCCTAGAATTTGTATTGATAAAGCCACTGGTTGGCGAAACGTCAACAATAAATGTACCCAGATGTTGCACATGCGTCTTAATTTTCAAGAAGTGTAAGCAACAGAAGTCCAGAGGTTATATTACAGCTTTATACATCGTTAGTAAGGCCTCACCTAGATTACGCAGCTCAGTTCTGGTCTCCATATTACAGAATGGATATTAATTCGTTAGAAAACATTCATCGTAGAATGACAAAGTTAATACATAGCATTAGAAATCTTATGAAGAAAGATTGAAGACCCTTAAATTACACTCACTTGTAAGACGAAGAATGAGGGGAGACATGATCGAGGTATACAAGTGGAAAATGGGTATTAACAAAGGGGATATAAATAAGGTCTTGAGGATATCTCTCCAAGAGAGAACCCGCAATAATGGATTCAAATTAGATAAGTTTAGATTTAGAAAGGATATAGGAAAGTATTGGGTTTGGAAATAGGGTAGGCTTTATGAGTCGGAACAGTCTGCCTAGTAGGGTTCAGTTGAGCGCTTTATCAATCCAGATCTAGGGACATTACTTCAAGACTAGTAGAACTATTACAAATGATGATAATCAGCCCTGGGCGAACGTCTTCAAACAACCCAAGATGGTGACTGTTACAGTCTTTATGTATATAGTTCCACTGTCTTCAATCAATGTCCTAGAATTTGTATTGATAAAGCACTGGAGGGCGAAACGTCTACAATAAAGACACCCAGATGTTGCACATGTGTCTTAAGTTTTATCTTGTCGGTATTGTATACCATTCTTGTACTTGTATAAAGCTGTAAAATTAAAAGACTTTTGGACTCTTGTTACTTGTACCTCTTGATGTGAATCCTAGTAATCTGTTAGCCTTATTGCGCACACTTAGTCACTGTTGTCTTGGCTTTAGATTCCTGCTTACCTTGACTCCCAAGTCTTTTTCACATTCTGTATGATCAAGCTCAACTTCACCTAGTTTATAACTTCGAGGGATATTTTCATTACCAAGAACTAGTACTTTACACTTGTCCACATTGAACTTCATCTGCCACTTTTCAGACCAAGACATTAATTTGTCCACATCCTGGAGTTCACTGGTATCCTCCAGTATCAATCATACGACCTATTTTTGTATCATCAGCAAGTTTACACATGTCACTTGAAATTCCTTTATCAAGGTCATTAATGTAAATTATGAATAACAATGGGCCTAAAACTGATCTTTGTGGAACGCCACTAGTGACCAGTCCCTACTCAGCTTTGACCCCATTAATGGAAACGCTGTTTTCTCTTGGTAAGCCATGCCTCTATCCTATACCATGAGCTGCCACTTTTCTTAAGTCTTTTGTGAGGTACTCTATCGAAGGCCTTACTGAAATCCAAGTAAACAATATCATATTCTTTATCACTGTCTACTGCCTCAAATGTTCTACTGAAGACCGTCAGTAAATTTGTCAGGCAGGAACGACCTCTCGTGAACCCATGCTGAGATTCATTAATCAAACTATGTTCTTCAAGGTGACTTCTGATAATATCAACTATAATTGATTCTAATAATTTGCCTACTATAGACGTCAAATTTATTGGACGGTAATTAGATGGAATGGACTTATCCCCTGATTTAAATATAGGAACTACATTAGCTATCTTCCACATCTCTGGCACAACATCAGTTTGGATGGACACATTAAACACACTTGTTAATGGCTTACTAAATTCTAACTTGCATTCTTTAATTACCCTTGAAAATAATTCGTCAGAGCCCGGGGGTTTATCTACCTGTTTGATAACCATGTTCCTCGTGACAGTTATATTAATTTGTTTTCCTCAGAACCTGAATAATTATTAATTTCTGGGATATTTTGTGTCTTGTGTAAAGACTGACAACAATTTTTTATTAACTCATCGGCCGTTTCCCACTAAGGCAGGTGACCCGAAAAAGAAAAAAAACACTTTCATCATCATTCATTTTATCAGTCTTGCCAGAGGCGTGCCTCTACACTACAGCTAAAAAACTACAACCTATCAACACCCGTCCTTCAGAGCGCATACACTGTACTTCGCACCTCCAGGATTCAAGTCTGGCTGACAAGTTTCCCTGAACACCTTCATAAATGTTACTCTCTCAAACTCCAACAGCACGTCAAGTCATATAAACCACTTGCCTCCATTTATGTCTTACACTTTCACAAACACACCTGTTGAATGTCCAATCCCCTCCCATATAAAACATTTCTTTTACTCCTCCCCCTCTCCGCCCTTTCCTAGGGCGACCCCTACCCTGCCTTCTCTCCACAAAAGATTTATGCACCATCCAAGTCATCCTATTTTTCTCCTCCCTCCCTAAATGTCCAAACCACCTCAACCCCACTTCATTATTATAACCATGGGGGAGCGCTAGACCTGTAGGATTATACAGGGCATGTGGGGGGTGGGTGGAAGGTATTCAGGGTTAATTCAGGGAACTGGAGCACAGTTCCCTCACCAGCATCTAGGAACCTCCCTTGAGGGGTCAAACCCTCTTCAGCTCTTTATTATACTTTTAGTATAATCTCCAAACTGAATTTTCTGCATAATCATACCACACATTGGTCTCAGACATATCTCCACTGCCTCCAGCCTCCTCGATGTAACGTTTAAAACCCATGCTTGGCACCAGTATAAGACAGTACCATTATACTCTGATATATTCCACTTTTTGCCTCCCTTAACAACGTTCTTTGTCTCCACATATGCCTCAATGCATCAGTTACCTCTTTTACCTCATTCTGTTCACCTCGTCTTTCATAAACCCTTCTGCTGACAAGTCCACTTCCAAATATATGAATGTATTTACTTCCTCCACAGTCCTTCCAATCTGATATGCAGTATTCCATTGCCTATTTTTTTTGTTATCCTCATCTCCTTGCTGTTTCCTATGTTCACTATTATTTTTTTTTCTTTTACAAACCCTCCCGGATTTTTCCACAGCCCTTTGCAACTTCTCTTCAGAATCTCCCAAAAGCACAGTATCATCAGCAAAAAAGCAACTGTGACAACTCTCACTTTGTATTAGATTCCACATCTATTAATCCAACACCAAAGCAATCACTTCTTTTATAACCCTATATATAAATGTATTTTTTTTTATTAACACATCGGCCGTTTTCCACCAAGGCAGGGTGACCACCATGGCAGGGTGACCACCATGGCAGGGTGACCACCATGGCAGGGTGACCACTATGGCAGGGTGACCACCATGGCAGGGTGACCACCAAGGCAGGGTGACCACCATGGCAGGGTGGCCACCATGGCAGGGTGACCACCAAGGTAGGGTGGCCACCAAGGCAGGGTGACCACCATGGCAGGGTGACCACCATGGCAGGGTGACCACCATGGCAGGGTGACCACCAAGGCAGGGTGACCACCATGGCAGGGTGACAACCATGGCAGGGTGACCACCAAGGCAGGGTGGCCACCAAGGCAGGGTGGCCACCAAGGCAGGGTGACCACCATGGCAGGGTGGCCACCATGACAGGATGGCCTGGAAAAGAAAAACTTTCATCATTCACTCCATCACTGTCTTGCCAGAGGCGTGCTTACACTACTGTTATAAAACATTAACACCCCTCCTTCAGAGTGCCAGCACTGCCGGTTTCCCTGAATCCCCTCATAAATATTATCGTGCTTACACTCCAACAACACGACAAGTCCTAAGAACCATTTGTCTCCATTTGCTCCTATCTAACATGCTCACGCACGCTTGCTGGAAGTCCAAGCCCCTCGCACACAAAACCTCCTTTACCCGCTCCCTCCAACCTTTGCAAGGCCAACCCCTACCCCGCCTTCCCTGTGTGTGTGTGTGTGTGATTTATACACTCGAAGTCATTCTATTTCGTTAAAACCTCTCTACATGTCCAAACCATCTCAGTACCCCTCCTCAGCCCTCTGGATAATAGTTTTGGTAATCCCACACCTCCTAATCTCTAAACTACGGATTCTCTGCATTATATTCACACCACACATTGCCCTCAGACATGACATCTCCACTGCCTCCAGCCTTCTCCTTGTTGCAACATTCACAACCCATGTCTCACACCCATACAAGAGTTGGTATAACTATACTCTCATACATTCCCCTCTTTGCTTTCATGGATAAAGTTCTTTGTCTCCACAGACTCCTCAGTGCACCACTCGCCTTTTTCCCCTCATCAATTCTATGATTTACCTCATCCTTCTTAGACCCATCTGTTGACATGTCCACTCCCAAATATCAGAATACATTCATCTCCTCCATACTCTCTCCCTCCAATCTGATATCCAATCTTCAGTTACCTAATTTTTTTGTTATCCTCATCACCTTACTCTTTCCTATATTCACTTTTAATTTTCTTCTTTTACATACCAAACCAAATTCATCCACCAACCTCTGCAACTTCTCTTCAGAATCTCCCAAAAGCACAGTGCCATCAGCAAAGAGCAACTGTGACAACTCTCAATCTGTGTTAGATTATCTTTTAACCCCACACCTCTTGCCAACACCCGAGCATTCACTTCTCTTACAACTCCATCTATAAATATATTGAACAACCACGGTGACATCACACATCCAGGTCTACTTTTACTGGGAAATAATCTCCCTCTCTCCTACACACTCTAACCTCAGCTTCACTATCCTCTTCACAGCTTTCAATAACCCACCTCCTATTCCATGCATTTGCAACATCTGGTGGAACACTTGTGCTGAAACACTTGTGGTAAAGTTGACAACATAGCAACACTGACCTGCAAGTGTCTCGTTGCTATAACAACGTCACCAACATCCTCTCAGGAACATTATTTCTGGTAACTCAATAATACTTTATTTCTACCAGTACATGTACAAGGTATACAGACCATAGCTGACACCAGTGACATACTACTATATAGAAAGTCTCTTGTTATGCTGAGTATTTCCCGCAAATTAAGTCAGTTTTGTCCTAAGATGCGACCCACACCAGTCGACTAACACCCAGGTACCTATTTAACTGATAGGTGAACATCGACAGCAGGTGACTTTAGGCAACACGTCCTAATTTTTCCACCAGTACCGGGGATCGAGCCAGGGACCTCAGTGTGTGAGCTGAGTGCGCTACCAACCCAGCTACAGGACATGTGATCCTATTATAAAGATGGTTTCGATCCTGCTTGCTTATCTGATCCAGGAGATTACAACCGCAATTCCTCAGATCAAACCTCCTTAACGCCTCACTAATAATAACATAGGAACCTCGAGGTGTAGGCACAAAAATCTCTCCTCACCAGCGTCCCTCAGATGGAAGTCCTCACCAGCGTCCCTCAGATGGAAGGTCTGTCTGTTGGGTCGAAAATCCGCGTGAAAGTGAGGCGGTCATGGTCATTACATGCTCTACTGGGCAGCGGTGGCGGGTCGCCATTACCAATTGTTTACACTCAATTATCCTCCTCCAGAATTATCTTGACTAAATCTGCCAAATATGTGAGAAACACCGTGACAACTGCTTGTCAGGGCACCTGAACCACTGTCAGTGGTGGCAGGTGGAGTGAACCAGGTGTGGTGGTAGGTGGAGTGAACCAGGTGTGTGGTGGCAGGTGGGAGTGAACCATGTAGTGTGGTGTAAGTGGTAGGTAGGAGTGAACCAGTGTGTAAGTGGTGGAGTGAGGAACCAGGTGTGTGTGTAGGTGGAGTGAACCAGGTGTGTGGTGGCAGGTGGAGTGAACCAGGTGTGTAAGTGGTGGTAGGTGGAGTGAACCAGGTGTGTAAGTGGTGGTAGGTGGAGTGAACCAGGTGTGTGGTGGCAGGTGGAGTGAACCAGGTGTGTGGTGGTAGGTGGAGTGAACCAGGTGTGTAAGTGGTGGTAGGTGGAGTGAACCAGGTGTGTAAGTGGTGGTAGGTGGAGTGAACCAGGTGTGTAAGTGGTGGTAGGTGGAGTGAACCAGTGTGTAAGTGGTGGTAGGTGAGTGAACCAGGTGTAAGTGGTGGTAGGTGGAGGAACCAGGGTGTGTAAGTGGTGGTAGGTGGAGTGGAACCAGGTGTGTAAGTGGTGGTAGGTGGAGTGAACCAGGTGTGTAAGTGGTGGTAGGTGGAGTGAACCAGGTGTGTAAGTGGTGGTAGGTGGAGTGAACCAGGTGTGTAAGTGGTGGTAGGTGGAGTGAACCAGGTGTGTAAGTGGTGGTAGGTGGAGTGAACCAGTGTGTAAGTGGTGGTAGGTGGAGTGAACCAGGTGTGTGGTGAGGACGTGGTGGTAGGTGGAGGAACCAGTGTATGGTGGTAGGTGGAGGAACAGTGTGTAGTGGTAGGGAGGAACAGGTGTGGGTGTGGTGGAGGAACCAGGTAGTGGTAGGTGAGTGAACCAGTGTGAAGTGGTGGTAGGTGAGGAACCAGTGTGTAAGTGGTGGTAGGTGGAGTAACAGTGTGTAAGTGGGGTGGTGGAGGAACCAGGTAGTGGTGGTAGGTGGAGGAACCATGTGAAGTGGTGAGGTGGGGAACCAGGTGTGTGGTGGTGGAGTGAACAGGTGTAGGGTGGTAGGTGAGGAACAGTGTGTAAGTGGTGTAGGTGGAGGAACCAGGGTGTAAGTGGTGTAGGTGGAGGAACCAGGTGTGTAAGTGGTGGTAGGTGAGTGAACCAGGTGTAAGTGGTGGTAGGTGGGGACAGGTGTGTAAGTGGTGGTAGGTGGAGGACCAGGTGTGTGGTGTAGGTGGAGGAACCAGGTGTGTAGTGGTAGGTGGGACAGTGTGTAGGGTGGTAGGTGGAGGAACCAGGTGTGTAAGTGGTAGGTGAGGAACCAGGTGTGTAAGTGGTGGTGGTGGAGTGAACCAGGTGGGTGGTGAGGTGGAGGAACCAGGTGAGTGGTGGTAGGTGGAGGAACCATGTGAAGTGGTGGTAGGTGGAACCAGGTGTAAGTGGTGTAGGTGGAGTGAACCAGGTGTTAAGTGGTGGTAGGTGGAGGAACCAGGTGTGAATGGTGTAGGTGGAGTGACAGGTGTGTAGGGTGGTAGGTGGAGTGAACCAGTGTGTAAGTGGTGGTAGGTGGAGGAACCAGTGGTGGTGGTGGAGGAACCAGGTGTGTAAGTGGTGGTAGGTGGAGTGAACCAGTGTAAGTGGTGTAGGTGGAGAACCAGTGTGTGGTGGTGGTGGAGGAACAGGTGTGTGTAGGTGAGAACCAGGTGTAGTGGTGGTAGGTGAGGAACCAGGTGTGTGGTGGTGAGGAACCATTGTGTAAGGAACTAGGTGTGAACAGGTGTGTAAGTGGTGGTAGTGAACCAGTTGAAGTGGTGGTAGGTGGAGTGACGGTGTGGTGGTGGTGGTGGAGTGAACCAGTGTGTAAGTGGTGGTAGGTGGAGGACAGGAGTGGTGGTAGGTGGAGTGAACCAGGTGTGTAAGTGGTGTAGGTGGAGTGAACCAGGTATGGTGTGGTGAGGACCGGGTGTGGTGGTAGGTGGAGTGAACCAGGTGGAGTGTGGTAGTGGAGTGAACCAGGTGTAAGTGGTTGGTAGGTGGAGTGACCAGGTGTGTAAGTGTGGTGGAGTGACCAGGTGGTGGGTCGGCAGGGTGAGGGCCAGGTGTGTGGTGGGGTATGCAGGTCGTGGTCTGGCAGGTCAGGACCGGGCTGTGGTGGTGATGGGGAGTGTTAGAGGCCAGGCAGGTCGGGGGCCGGCTGGGCGGGTGTGTGGTGGAGTGCGTTTAGGAGCAGTGGGCGGTTGAGGGTCAGGAGGGGCTGGGTGTGGTGGAGGTGTTAACCGTGTGGTGGTCGGAGGGTCGGAGCTGGGCTGTGGTGGTGATGGTGGAGTGTGTTACTAGCACAGCAGCCTGGCTGGTCTGGCAGGGTCTAGGAGCTGGGCTGTGGTGATGGTGGAGTGTGTTACTAGCACAGCAGCCTGGCTGGTCTGGCAGGGTCTAGGAGCTGGGCTGTGGTGGTGATGGTGGAGTGTGTTACTAGCACAGCAGCCTGGCTGGTCTGGCAGGGTCTAGGAGCTGGGCTGTGGTGGTGATGGTGGAGTGTGTTACTAGCACAGCAGCCTGGTTGGTCTGGCAGGGTCTAGGAGCTGGGCTGTGGTGGTGATGGTGGAGTGTGTTACTAGCACAGCAGCCTGGCTGGTCTGGCAGGGTCTAGGAGCTGGGCTGTGGTGGTGATGGTGGAGTGTGTTACTAGCACAGCAGCCTGGCTGGTCTGGCAGGGTCTAGGAGCTGGGCTGTGGTGGTGATGGTGGAGTGTGTTACTAGCACAGCAGCCTGGCTGGTCTGGCAGGGTCTAGGAGCTGGGCTGTGGTGGTGATGGTGGAGTGTGTTACTAGCACAGCAGCCTGGCTGGTCTGGCAGGGTCTAGGAGCTGGGCTGTGGTGGTGATGGAGTGTGTTACTAGCACAGCAGCCTGGCTGGTCTGGCAGGGTCTAGGAGCTGGGCTGTGGTGGTGATGGTGGAGTGTGTTACTAGCACAGCAGCCTGGCTGGTCTGGCAGGGTCTAGGAGCTGGGCTGTGGTGGTGATGGTGGAGTGTGTTACTAGCACAGAGTCTGGCTGGTCTGGCAGGGTCTAGGAGCTGGGCTGTGGTGGTGATGGTGGAGTGTGTTACTAGCACAGCAGCTGGCTGGTCTGGCAGGGTCTAGGAGCTGGGCTGTGGTGGTGATGGTGGAGTGTGTTACTAGCACAGCAGCCTGGCTGGTCTGGCAGGGTCTAGGAGCTGGGCTGTGGTGGTGATGGTGGAGTGTGTTACTAGCACAGCAGCTGGCTGGTCTGGCAGGTCTAGGAGCTGGGCTGTGGTGGTGATGGTGGAGTGTGTTACTAGCACAGCAGCCTGGCTGGTCTGGCAGGGTCTAGGAGCTGGGCTGTGGTGGTGATGGTGGAGTGTGTTACTAGCACAGCAGCCTGGCTGGTCTGGCAGGGTCTAGGAGCTGGGCTGTGGTGGTAATGGTGGAGTGTGTTACTAGCACAGCAGTCTGGCTGGTCTGGCAGGGTCTAGGAGCTGGGCTGTGGTGGTGATGGTGGAGTGTGTTACTAGCACAGCAGCCTGGCTGGTCTGGCAGGGAGGCCGCCGGGGCGATCATCCTGGAATGTATAACAACGATTTACAAGGCTTATAATGTTTCAGATGGCATTCAGTAACATCGTAAGCTCGTCTGGGGTTTGCCTGGTCAACCAGGCTGTTGCTGGTGGTAGCCCACATATCCATCACAGCTAGTTGATCTGATACCTGGCCTGTTGTACAAGCGGAACGTTTCGTCAAAAAAAATATCCAAGTGTTACACATGTCTGCAGTTTATAAACACATATTTGTTATTTAAAGTATCATGTGCTTGTCCAAGATATTTACCTTTATCTGACATTTCTTCTTTCTCGACAGGTGAGTGTTGATATGTGTGTGAGGAGTGAGCAGCTGGCGAGGTAAGTGTAGTGAAGGCGTATTTCTCAAGCTTAGCTTTCCTTACCTGGTGTCTGAAGTAAGCTCAGTTCAGATAGTAGGTTGTGATGGGTCTGCGGGCCACTAGCACAAACAACATAATTAACCAGGTGGTTAACAGGGAAGTCCCAGGTCGGAAGAGGTCGTAGAAATCATTTATAGGTTGACAGGCACACGATACCTTTGATATACCTTTGATGAGTTACCAGAGTTTTTGTACTCCCAGAGCCCGGCCATGTTCCTGGCACGTCTGGTGCTAGCCTGGGGCCCCCGCTGCCCCCCATATCCATCACAGCCTGATTGATCTGACACTTAGGTTAGGTAAGGCTCGTCAGGAAGCAGGACAAGTGTTTCCTGACGCGGGTCTTAGTCAGATGACCCACAGCTGGAGCTTCTGACACTTGGTGAAGAAATTGTCCCATCAGTGTTGCTGATATCTTCTGGTAAGATGTTGAATAGTCTAGGGGCACGGATGTTGATAGTGTTCTCTTATCGTGCCTACGACGCCCCTGCTTTCACTGTTCGAGTAATTCTGCAATCCTGGTCATGGGGCCCCGTGACCCAGTGAGAAGCAGGGGCACCGTGACCCAGTGAGACTACACGGGGTCTATATGGGTACTACACGGGGTCCATATGGGGACTACACGGGGTTCACACGAAGTCCACACGGGATGCATCTGGGGATATACGGGGTTCACACGGGACACTTGATGTCCACGTACCACACAGGGTTCACGAGACGCGTGGCACACGGGGTCTGTCTACCTGGAGTTGGATGATCCAGTCTAGTAGAGACGAAAAATAAATTATACGATTTCTTCGTTGCCACTTCCTAAATTTGTTCCACTTCATGAGAAAAAATATATCGACAAAATTTATGCCTGTTCAAATATTTATGGGTGGCTTTCAAAGGTTGAAATAACCGCAGGATGACCCATGGGTCTCCCCATCTAGGATGAGTATTATCCACTTAACACTGTGATACCATGGCTGGTCACATCGCTCACTCCTTGTCAGAGATTTCTTTGGGTGGTCGTCTACAACTTGCAATAAGTACTGGAGTTGTTTTTCATTCTTGGTGTGCATTCCGCCGAACTGAATTAAAGCGGATCAGCGTTGAGTCGTTAACGACCCTGATGTCCCCAGCTTCCAGAATGCCTCTTGGAAATGCTCATCTGAGTTCGAAGTTGACGGATCTTTTCGCAGGAACACGCAGTTAAACTTGAGGTCCTGGAGAAGCTTGAGGGAGCTCGTCATGCCCAAGGAATCCAAAATGGGAGGGGACCCAGCGGAAGATCATTCGTTTTGGGAAGTCGTGGTCGCCTTCCCTCTCTTCATTTGCCTTCAAAATTGTCTTTTTACTGTCAATAGAAACGGAAGAATCAGACACCGTCAGTCCCACCATTTCCGCTGACAAGTAGTACCAGAGGAAGCTTCAAGTTTTGGCTCTGCGGGTCTTTGTGGTACTGACAAAGTTTTCGAAAGAACTGCAGATCGTTGAACACATCGCGAACACATCTTTTAGGCAAGTTTTTCCTCCAGAAGTGAGATTCTCCAGCTGCTTCTGAAACATCCGCATCTTCAGGCAGTACAAGACTTCCGCCCTCCGTCGTGCTTCATGCATTCTTCTTGGATGATTGAATCTTTGCTTCAAGTACAAGGATAAACAACTCAATAAATTCTCAGTAATCATCTCGGCATCTTCAGAGTCCAGAAACTTGTCCAAGAATCGAAGCACATTTTCTGTGTCATCTTTGGCGATGACCAGTAGGATCTCTTCATTCTCCAGACATGTCGCTAACGTGTACTGGTCAGTGAACCTCCATTTTGTATTGAATATTTTGAACAGGGAATTATCAGGGCGTTATGTGGGTCCATAGCAAGCACTGAAGACCTCAGTCATCATCACTTTCATCACACGGTGGTGACAAGCACTTAAGACCTCAGTCATCATCACTTTCATCACACGGTGGTGACAAGCACTTAAGACCTCAGTCATCATCACTTTCATCACACGGTGGTGACAAGCACTTAAGACCTCAGTCATCATCACTTCATCACACGGTGGTCGCAAGCACTGAAGACCTCAGTCATCATCACATCACACGGTGGTGGCAAGCATTGAAGACCTCAGTCATCATCACATCACACGGTGGTGGCAAGCATTGAAGACCTCAGTCATCATCACATCACACGGTGGTGGCAAGCATTGAAGACCTCAGTCATCATCACATCACACGGTGGTGGCAAGCATTGAAGACCTCAGTCATCATCACATCACACGGTGGTGGCAAGCATTGAAGACCTCAGTCATCATCACATCACACGGTGGTGGCAAGCATTGAAGACCTCAGTCATCATCACATCACACGGTGGTGGCAAGCATTGAAGACCTCAGTCATCATCACATCACACGGTGGTGGCAAGCATTGAAGACCTCAGTCATCATCAAATCACACGGTGGTGGCAAGCATTGAAGACCTCAGTCATCATCACATCACACGGTGGTGGCAAGCATTGAAGACCTCAGTCATCATCACATCACACGGTGGTGACAAGCACTGAAGACCTCAGTCATCATCACTTTCATCACACGGTGGTGGCAAGCACTGAAGACCTCAGTCATCACCACTTCATCACACGGTGGTGGCAAGCACTGAAGACCTCAGTCATCATCACTTCATCACACGGTGGTGGCAAGCACTGAAGACCTCAGTCATCATCACTTCATCACACGGTGGTGGCAAGCATTGAAGACCTCAGTCATCATCACACGGTGGTGGCAAGCACTGAAGACCTCAGTCATCATCACTTCATCACACGGTGGTGGCAAGCACTGAAGACCTCAGTCATCATCACTTCATCACACGGTGGTGACAAGCACTGAAGACCTCAGTCATCATCACTTCATCACACGGTGGTGACAAGCACTGAAGACCTCAGTCATCATCACTTCATCACACGGTGGTGGCAAGCACTGAAGACCTCAGTCATCATCACTTCATCACACGGTGGTGACAAGCACTGAAAACCTCAGTCATCATCACTTCATCACACGGTGGTGGCAAGCACTGAAGACCTCAGTCATCATCACTTCATCACACGGTGGTGGCAAGCACTGAAGACCTCAGTCATCATCACTTCATCACACGGTGGTGGCAAGCACTGAAGACCTCAGTCATCATCACTTCATCACACGGTGGTGACAAGCACTGAAGACCTCAGTCATCATCACTTCATCACACGGTGGTGGCAAGCACTGAAGACCTCAGTCATAGTCACTTCATCACACGGTGGTGGCAAGCACTGAAGACCTCAGTCATCATCACTTCATCACACGGTGGTGGCAAGCACTGAAGACCTCAGTCATCATCACTTCATCACACGGTGGTGACAAGCAAAATGATGAAGGTTCTTTCTCAGTCACTGATCAACGCTACGCTGCACCTGAGAACCATCCAGTGTTGAGACAGTCGTATGGAAGCACATGATGCATTCTGTAGTTCCCATTCTTAGAGAAGATGGGCAACAGCAGTTGCAAACTAGCAAACTTTGGGGCTGCAAGTAGCTGACACTGGTGGTGCTGACAATAACTGCAAGTAGCTGACACTGGTGATGCTGAATTCAGCAGATCCAGGATGAGGTTTTCATCTCAGATAACAATGAATGAAACCTCGGCTTCAGTTTTCTATGATATTTCTAAATTGGTTCTGCGCTCGGTGTTTGACGGAGGAACCACTAATGTTGGGTTCTGCGTTGTGGTCAAGGTTCATTGCCGTTTCTGTGATGACACCAGACGAGCCTGGCCCATGGCCGGGCTCAGAGAGTAGAGAAACTCTCGAAACTCTTCAAAGGTATTCATAGGTTTTCAGGAAGTGGAATAGTCTGGCAAGTGATGTAGTGGAGGCAGGAACCATACTTAGTTTTAAGACGAGGTATGATAAAGCTGATGGAGCAGGGAGAGAGAGAAGACCTAGTAGCGGTCAGTGAAGAGACGGCCAGGAGCTGAGTCTAGACCCCTGCAACCACAAATAGGTGAGTACATTACCACTCAATCACTTAGTTTTGAAAAGTCAGTATTGCTGTATCATTGACGAAGATCACATTCTTCATTCGCTTCTTCATCCTGTTTTGGAGGACCATCACCATCTCCACACGTTCCTATTTGCTTCTCTCCTGTGGATTCTGACCCAAAAACTTCCGTGAAAATAGATTCCATTTCTATGGTCTGTGAGGAGAATGAAGCCTCACTGCCTATCTTCAGTCTCCTCTTTTCTTGCTGCAGTTCCCACTTTGCAACCGTCTCTTCCTTCTTTTATGGAGGGATCCCATGGTACCTGGCCTTCCCAGTTCCTGCTGGGCCAGCCTTCATGAAACTCCATCCTCTTGGTTATTTGTGATACAAGAAGCACTCCATGGCTACGTCAAACAGGTTTACAAGACTGCTCATGAGTCCTTTCTTTGCTCTTGGATGTTCTTTTCTTATTTATCTAGGAAAGTTTCCAGTCCTTGTGTGGAGCGAGGATCTTGTCGGTGCCAGGACCCTTCCTTCTGGTCGGTGCCAGGGCCCTT
This sequence comes from Cherax destructor, assembly GCA_009830355.1. NCBI lineage: Eukaryota > Metazoa > Arthropoda > Malacostraca > Decapoda > Parastacidae > Cherax > Cherax destructor. The sequence continues at coordinate 31,238 of WNWK01009889.1, read as the reverse complement.
CCTTCTGGTCGGTGACAGGGCCCTTCCTTCTGGTCGGTGCCAGGGCCCTTCCTTCTGGTCGGTGCCAGGGCCCTTCCTTCTGGTCGGTGCCAGGGTCCTTCCTTCTCGTCGGTGCCAGGGTCCTTCCTTCTCGTCGGTGCCAGGGTCCTTCCTTCTGGTCGGTGCCAGGGTCCTTCCTTCTGGTCGGTGCCAGGGCCCTTCCTTCTGGTCGGTGCCAGGGCCCTTCCTTCTGGTCGGTGCCAGGGCCCTTCCTTCTGGTCGGTGCCAGGGTCCTTCCTTCTCGTCGGTGCCAGGGTCCTTCCTTCTGGTCGGTGCCAGGGCCCTTCCTTCTGGTCGGTGCCAGGGTCCTTCTGGTCGGTGCCAGGGCCCTTCCTTCTGGTCGGTGCCAGGGTCCTTCTGGTCGGTGCCAGGGCCCTTCCTTCTGGTCGGTGCCAGGGTCCTTCTGGTCGGTGCCAGGGCCCTTCCTTCTGGTCGGTGCCAGGGTCCTTCTGGTCGGTGCCAGGGCCCTTCCTTCTGGTCGGTGCCAGGGTCCTTCTGGTCGGTGCCAGGGCCCTTCTGGTCGGTGCCAGGGTCCTTCTGGTCGGTGCCAGGGCCCTTCCTTCTGGTCGGTGCCAGGGTCCTTCCTGCTGCGCGGTGCCAGGGTCCTTCCTTCTGGTCAGTGCCAGGGTCCTTCTGGTCGGAATTCTGGCTTTCGCACTTGTCTTCAACTCCTTCTCTAGATCAATGTAATTGAGGAAGCAAACACTAGGCTGGCAGAGTCTGCTTCGGGCCCAGACTCTCCTCAGACATGTCAAGGAGATAAAATCAGCTATTAATGGCCATATACTGTGATTTACGACACTTGGCCGTAAGATTGGCTATATAAAAGCATCTTATGATAAAAATGAAGAACATTCTGATTAAGTCACTGCAAATAGAAAATAACTCTCTTTACGACATTTCGAACATTCCGAGAATAGAAGGATAAACGTCAAAAACATTATTTCCTTTGTTAAAGTAATGAGCTTAAAATGTTCCTAAAAGGAACTCGAGTACCGGACAGTTGACTGTATCAAATATTTTACCTGGACATCTTCAATCCTGTTATTTACTTATGAAGTGGACAAACTTTGGAAGATGGGAGCGATAGAAATCGAAAATTCATTTTCTGGAAAAGCCTAACCTAGAGTCTACGTCAGGGATTGTCAACTTTTCCTCCACCATTAACCCCCCTCACCTTGATGTATTTCTCCATTTACTCCCTTACTTCCATACAAAAAAAATATCGCCATCATAAAGGGACAGAAAAACAAGGTCAGAAAAAAATAAATTATTTAGGTTTTGCACAAAAAAAGGAATATACATTCTTAATACCAAAAATAAAAAATAAAAAACATTCTATTCTAAAGAAATAATTATACAGTCTATTTTTATCACAAAAAATAAACCAAACAGAAACAGCAGAAACATTATCATTGGGAACACTGGTGATTCATTGGGAACACTGGTGATTCATTGGGAACACTGGTGATTCATTGGGAACACTGGTGATTCATTGGGAACACTGGTGATTCATTGGGAACACTGGTGATTCATTGGGAACACTGGTGATTCATTGAGTCAATCAGTTTGTTGATGCGAGGAACTGTTGATGACAATGCTGCTCTCATATCGTCATGGGCTTTCAGTGGATCCTGGACTTGTCTTCATTGTTACTAAACTTGAGAACTCTGACTCACATAAGTAGTGACAAGAGTCAGCAGCACTTGCAAAACACACTGAGTCAGCAGTGGAAATGAATCTGTGAGTTTTACCCAAAAATGACCACCAACCTTCTCAAATTCTTCTCTACGAGAAGGTGATGATTGAAGATCAATCATCACCTCTGTTGCTGCTCATCATCTTTCATTTCTGACAGTTCAGTGGCAGAAGGTCTTATTATCCATCTCTCTGTTGGAATCATGTCCACCATGGAACACACTGGGTCACCATGGAACACACCGGGTCACCATGGGACACACCGGGTAACCATGGAACACACTGGGTCACCATGGGACACACTGGATCACCATGGAACACACCGGGTTCACATGTGAAACACGGGATCCACATGAAACACACGGGGTCCACATGGAACTCACGGGGTCCACATGCAACACACAGGGTCCACATGCAACACACAGGGTCCACATGCAACACACGGGGTCCACATGCAACACACGGGGTCCACATGCAACACACGGGGTCCACATGCAACACACGGGGTCCACATGCAACACACGGGGTCCACATGCAACACACGGTGTGGGGAAAAGGACCAAACTTCCGGTTCGTAAGGACCACCAGAACTTGTGGGAAAATAGACTCCTCCGATATGGTGTATTGTAAAGTTGTTACTTAGCTTATTGATGAATCCAAGAAGTCGCAGCCATCCCCAACATCTTCACAAAGGATACATCCATGGCCTCATTCCCCACAGGGCTGTATGGTAAAAACAAATGTATACATGATAATTATTGACCCAAAGGAGCATATGCCCATATCTTCAGTCATTTGATGGACTGAAAGGCGGTTTACTCACGGTTTTTGGGCGGATCGCCCACGAGTCACCGGGTGTTATGATAAATCTGCCTAAAGCAAATTATGCTTTCCTAACTTCGCAGCTGGTGGCATCTAGGTTTAAGCAGACTTACCTGGGTATTTGTAACGGACCCTTAATTCACACCCGGATATCGGTGTCTTGTTTGAAGAACGCTGCTGAAGAGTCACTGTCTTGTTAGACGACGCAAACTCATTGTCCCTTTACATTCTTCAATGTCAGTCTTTTAGCAGTAATAAGAAGCTGCGCACACTTCTGAATATACCGCGATTTTATACACTAAACGCGCTGGAACAGAGTTCTTATCTTATTTCCCGACGTTAGTGGAGATTGAGGGAGAACGAAAGCACACGACGCATGTCTCTTTGTCTGGTTATACACCGCGCAGTAAGCCTTTCCCCTTAGGTATCTTAAAGCAATCTAGCCCGCTCCTGCAGCCCGCAGCTCGGTCAAGTTGGGCGTCGCTGATCTCAGCAAAATTTCAACACTTGCAACCCACTGCAACAATTTGCAATTCAAGAGCTCGTGTTCTCTAAATATTTAGATCACTGGAGCACAAGATTGTAAAGGCAAGTTTAGTAATGGAAATAACAGTTTTCTAGGTCTCTTTCCTGCTAAGGTAAAGAGTAACATATCTCAATGTCTATCACTCATTACTTCACATTGGTTGCAACCCTGGTCAGCTACTACGTGACTCTTGGCTGTTTGGGTTCGTCCATATGTTTTCAATTAAACTGTTGACCAGTAGGGGTTGTTGATCAGGAAGCTAGGCACGCCGTCTCGCCCTTTCTAAGGGCCGGGGCCCTAAGGGCAGGGCCCTTTCTAAGGTCAGAAAGGGCTGATACCCCCCTCTTTTGGAGAATTTTCTCCACACACGGGGTCCACATGGAACACACGGGATCCACATAAAACACACGGGGTCCACATAGAACACACGGGGTCCACATAAAACACACGGGGTCCACATGGAACACATGGGGTCCACATGGAACACACGGGGTCCACATGGAACACACGGGATCCACATAAAACACACGGGGTCCACATAGAACACACGGGGTCCACATAAAACACACGGGGTCCACATGGAACACATGGGGTCCACATGGAACACACGGGGTCCACATGGAACACACGGGGTTCACATGAAACACACGGGGTCCACATGGGACACACGGGATCCACATGAAACACACGGGGTCCACATGGAACACACGGGATCCAAATTGAACAAATGGGGTCCAAATGGAACACACGGGGTCCACATGGGACACACGGGGTCCACATGGAACGCACGGGGTCTACATGGGACACACGGGGGCCACATGGGGCACGGGATCCACATGGAACACACGGGATCCACATGGAACACACGGGGTCCACATGGAACACACGGGGTCCACGTGCAACACACGGGGTCCACATGGGACACCCGGGGTTCACATGGGACACCCGGGGTCCACATGGGACACACGGGGTTCACATGGGACACCCGGGGTTCACATGGGGCACACGGGGTCCACATGGGACACGGGGTTCACATGGAACACGGGGTTCTTGGGACACCCGGGGTTCACATGGGACACACGGGGTTCACATGGGACACCCGGGGTTCATATGGGACACACGGGGTCCACATGGGACACACGGGGTTCACATAGGACACATGGGACACACGGGGTTCTCATGGAACACACGGGATCCACACTGGACACACGAGGTTCACATGGGACACCCGGGGTCAACATGGGACACGAGGTCCACATGGGACACCCGGGGTCTACATGGGACACCCGGGGTCCACATGCAACACACGGGGTCCACATGGGACACCCGGGGTTCACATGGAAAACCCGGGGTTCACATGGGACACCCGGGTTTTACATGGGACACACGGGGTTCACATGGGACACCCGGGGTCCACATGGGACACCCGGGGTTCACATGGGACACACGGGGTCCACATGGGGCACACTGGGTTCACATGAAACACACGGGGTCCACATGTTACACACGGGGTTCACATCTGACACACGGGGTCCACATGGGACACACGGGGTTCACATGGGACACACGGGGTCTACATGGGACATCCGGGGTCCACATGGGACACCCGGGGTCCACATGGGATACCCAGGGTCCACATGGGACACCCAGGGTCCACATGGGACGCACGGGGTCTACATGGGACACACTGGGTCCACATGGGACACACGGGGGTTCACATGGGACACGGGGTCCACATGGGACACACGGGGTTCACATGGGACACACGGGGTTCACATGGGACACACGGGGTCCACATGGGACACACGGGGTCCACATGGTACCCACGGCCCACATGGGACACACGGGGTCCACATGGGGCACACTGGGTTCACATGAAACACACGGGGTCCACATGGGACACACGGGGTTCACATCGACACACGGGGTCCACATGGGACACACGGGGTTCACATGGGACACACGGGGTCTATATGGGACAGACGGGGTCCACATGGGACACCCGGGGTCCATATGGGACACCCAGGGTCCACATGGGACGCACGGGGTCTACATGGGACACACTGGGTCCACATGGAACACACGGGGTTCACATGGGACACGGGGTCCACATGGGACACACGGGGTTTACATGGGACACACGGGGTCCACATGGGACACACGGGGTCCACATGAGACACACGGGGTCCACATGGGACACACGGGGTCCACATGGGACACACGGGGTTCACATGGGACACACGGGGTCTACATGGGACACACGGGGTCCACATGGGACACCCGGGGTCCACATGGGACACCCAGGGTCCACATGGGACACCCAGGGTCCACATGGGACGCACGGGGTCTACATGGGACACACTGGGTCCACATGGGACACACGGGGGTTCACATGGGACACGGGGTCCACATGGGACACACGGGGTTCACATGGGAAACACGGGGTTCACATGGGACACACGGGGTCCACATGGGACACACGGGGTCCACATGGTACCCACGGCCCACATGGGACACACGGGGTCCACATGGGGCACACTGGGTTCACATGAAACACACGGGGTCCACATGGGACACACGGGGTTCACATCTGACACACGGGGTCCACATGGGACACACGGGGTTCACATGGGACACACGGGGTCTATATGGGACAGACGGGGTCCACATGGGACACCCGGGGTCCATATGGGACCCCCAGGGTCCACATGGGACGCACGGGGTCTACATGGGACACACTGGGTCCACATGGAACACACGGGGTTCACATGGGACACGGGGTCCACATGGGACACGGGGTCCACATGGGACACACGGGGTTTACATGGGACACACGGGGTCCACATGGGACACACGGGGTCCACATGGGACACACGGGGTCCACATGGGACACACGGGGTTCACATGGGACACACGGGGTCCACATGGGACACACGGGGTCCACATGGGACACACGGGGTTCACATGGGACACATGGGGTCCACATGGGACACACGGGGTCCACATGGGACACACGGGGTCCACATGGGACACACCGGGTCCACATGGGACACACGGGGTCCACATGGGACACACGGGGTCACTCTCACCTCTGACATTCACTGTTGCTCACTCATAATAGCGGTGATGTTTTTGTCTGTATTGTACACAAGGTGTGTGACCTTATTAAGGTGGCGTGGCGGGCAGGGGCAGGCAGGGGTTGGCAGGGGCAGGCAGGGGTTGGCAGGGGCGGGTAGAGCAGGCAGGGGTGAAACAAGGGTAGGATGGTGTAGTCAGGGGTAGACTGGGGCACTGTGAAGGGAATGTAGTAGAGGCTAGACATAATGTAGATAACATGATGAGGTAGAGAAGGTGAAGGTAGATGATGATGGGGTAGAGAAGGTGAAGGTAGATGATGATGGGGTAGAGAAGGTGAAGGTAGATGATGATGTGGTAGAGGAGGTGAAGGTAGATGATGATGAGGTAGAGAAGGTGAAGGTAGATGATGATGAGGTAGAGAAGGTGAAGGTAGATGATGATGAGGTAGAGAAGGTGAAGGTAGATGATGATGAGGTAGAGAAGGTGAAGGTAGATGATGGTGAGGTAGATAAGGTGAAGGTAGATGATGATGAGGTAGAGAAGGTGAAGGTAGATGATGATGAGGTAGAGAAGGTGAAGGTATGATGATGAGGTAGAGAAGGTAAAGGTAGATGATGATGTAGAGAAGGTAAAGGTAGATGATGATGTAGAGAAGGTAAAGGTAGATGATGATGTAGAGAAGGTGAAGGTAGATGATGAGGTAGAGAAGGTAGATGATGATGAGGTAGAGAAGGTAGATGATGAGGTAGATAAGGTAGATGATGATGTAGAGGTGAAGGTAGATGATGATGTAGAGAAAGTTAAGGTAGATGATGATGTAGAGAAAGTTAAGGTAGATAATGAGGTAGAGAAGATGAGGGTAGATGATGAGGTAGATGGATAAATGCAGACTGAGGTTCATCAAGTAACAGTGAGCTTCATCAAGTAACAGTGAGCTTCATCAAGTAACAGTGAGCTTCAAATAAACAGTGAGGTTCATCAAGTAACAGTGAGCTTCAAGTAAACAGTGAGCTTCAAGTAAACAGTGAGCTTCATCAAGTAACAGTGAGCTTCATCAAGTAACAGTGAGCTTCATCAAGTAACAGTGAGCTTCAAGTAAACAGTGAGCTTCATCAAAGTAACAGTGAGCTTCATCAAGTAACAGTGAGCTTCAAGTAAACAGTGAGCTTCATCAAGTAACAGTGAGCTTCAATCAGTAGCTAAACAGTGAGCTTCACAGTAACAGTGAGCTCAAGTAAACAGTGAGCTTCATCAAGTAACAGTGAGCTTCATAAGTAACAGTGAGCTTCAAGTAAACAGTGAGCTTCATCAAGTAACAGTGAGCTTCATCAAGTAACAGTGAGCTTTAAACAGTGAGCTTCATCAAGTAACAGTGAGCTTCATCAAGTAACAGTGAGCTTCAAGTAAACAGTGAGCTTCATCAAGTAACAGTGAGCTTCATCAAGTAACAGTGAGCTTCATCAAGTAACAGTGAGCTTCAAGTAAACAGTGAGCTTCAAGTAAACAGTGAGCTTCATCAAGTAACAGTGAGCTTCATCAAGTCAAGCTATGAGCTTCAAGTAACAGTGAGCTTCAAGTAACAGTAGCTTCAAGTAACAGGGCTTCATCAAGTAACAGTGAGCTTCATCAGTGAGCTTCACAGTAACAGTGAGCTTAAAGTAACAGTGAGCTCAGTAACAGTGAGCTTCAACAGTGAGCTTCATCAAGTAACATTGAGCTTCAAGTAACAGTGAGCTTCATACAGTGAGCTTCAAACAGTGAGCTTCATCAAGTAACAGTGAGTCTCAAGTAACAGAGTTTCACATAACAGTAGAGCTTCATGAAGTAACAGTGAGCTTCAAGTAAACAGTGAGGTTCATCAAGTAACAGTGAGCTTCATCAAGTAACAGTGAGCTTCATCAAGTAACAGTGAGCTTCAAGTAAACAGTGAGCTTCAAGTAACAGTGAGCTTCAAGTAAACAGTGAGATTCATTAAGTAACAGTGAGCTTCAAGTAAACAGTGAGATTCATTAAGTAACAGTGAGCTTCAAGTAAACAGTGAGATTCATTAAGTAACAGTGAGCTTCAAGTAAACAGTGAGATTCATTAAGTAACAGTGAGCTTCATCAAGTCACAAACAGGACAGTTAATAACATGATAAATGTCTCTATGTGGGCGAAACATCATCAATGAAGGATCGAATTATACTACCTTTGTGTCTTTATCATTTCGATGTTTCATACCACTTCTCTCCATGAGGAGGTAGAGGAGATGGAGGTAGAGGAGGCGGTGGTAGAGGAGACGGAGGTAGAGGTAGAGGAGGCGGAGGTAGAGGAGACGGAGATAGAGTAAACGATGGTAGAGGAGGCGGTGGTAGAAGAGGCGGTGGTGGTAGAAGAGGCGGTGGTGGTAGAAGAGGCGGTGGTAGAAGAGGCGGTGGTAGAATAGACGGAGGTAGAGGTAGAGGAGGCGGAGGTAGAGGAGGCGGAGGTAGAGAGGCGGTGGTAGAGAAGGCGGTGGTAGAAGAGGCGGTGGTAGAAGAGGCGGTGGTAGAAGAGGCGGTGGTAGAAGAGGCGGTGGTAGAGGAGGCGGTGGTAGAAGAGGCGGTGGTAGAGGATGTGGTAGTAGAGGAGGTGGTGGTAGAAGAGGCGGTGGTAGAAGAGGTGGTGGTAGAGGAGGCGGTGGTAGAGGAGACGGTGGTAGAGGAGACGGTGGTAGAGGAGGTGGTGGTAGAGGAGGCGGTGGTAGAGGAGGCGGTGGTAGAGGAGACGGTGGTAGAGGAGACGGTGGTAGAGGAGGCGGTGGTAGAGGCGGCGGTGGTAGAGGAGGCGGAGGAGATTTAGTTTAGTGCAAGAACATTGTGCACCTCATACCTGTGGAGGGTAGTGCAAGAACATTGTGCACCTCATACCTGTGGAGGGTAGTGCAAGAACATTGTGCACCTCATACCTGTGGAGGGTAGTTCAAGAACATTGTGCACCTCATACCTGTGGAGGGTAGTTCAAGAACATTGTGCACCTCATACCTGTGGAGGGTAGTGCAAGAACATTGTGCACCTCATACCTGTGGAGGGTAGTCCAAGAACATTGTGCACCTCATACCTGTGGAGGGTAGTTCAAGAACATTGTGCACCTCATACCTGTGGAGGGTAGTGCAAGAACATAGGGATACACACAAGGCCTAGGCACTAGGCCTCGTAAGGGTCAACAGGCCTACGTCTGTGTCAGGGGAACGCCTTCCACCTGAACAAAAAAATAATGGAAAAAATAAATAAATACTGACTCTTGGATTATAAACAAAAGATTTTTCTGAATTTTAATTAAAAAAATAAATGAAAATAATAAAAAAAAGAAATTATCCGTTGTGGTTCTGGGAAGGTGTAGGGTTTGTGAATATAAGGCCCAGGATAAGTCTCAGGTGTTGACGAGATGGTGAAGGTTATCCTTGGCACATGTTAGGGAGTCTCCTGTGCCACTTTGTTGTAGTATGATGACGTAGAAGTGGATGAGTAGACGAAATTATCTAAGTCTGATAGACTTAAATCTTGCTCCTGTATATCTAGGCGTCGGTATCGGCTGACCAGTCCAGCACCAGAGCTGATAAGTAAAAAAGTGCAAATATAGCACTTAAGAAAGCAAGGGTGGTATGCCAACTTAAAGATTTAAGACATTACTGGTAATCATAAAAAACAACGACCAGAAATACTCCTGGTAGATCACCCTACCTGATCAGGAGAAGAGAGGAGGTGAAGTGTCTCTCCCATCTCTACCCCACACCAGGTAAGGTTACTACCACCAGGAGTAGTAACTAAAACACATCAGACAACTCGAAACTGGGGGTTTGCCTCAGCCCGCTAGATGGAAGCACCGGCTGTAACTCGCAAATGATCTTCTACTGTCTGAACAACACTAACTCCCCATTATAATCCTCTTTTCCCTCACAGTCTGGATATATATCTTTAATTGACTTACCTGTTGCCAGCCAATTTATCTTATAGTTTATTTAGTTGTTACTGTTCAATATTATCTTATATTTTTAATAGATATGTGACATATGCAACATAGTGTTCAACAGTACCATAGTGTTCAAGACAGTGACCATAGTTAAGCACATAGTGTTCAAGACAGTGACCATAGTGTTCAAGACAGTGACCATAGTGTTCAAGACAGTGACCATAGTGTTCAAGACAGTGACCATAGTGTTCAAGACAGTGACCATAGTGTTCAAGACAGTGACCATAGTGTTCAAGACAGTGACCATAGTGTTCAAGACAGTGACCATAGTGTTCAAGACAGTGACCATAGTGTTCAAGACAGTGACCATAGTGTTCAAGACAGTGACCATAGTGTTCAAGACAGTGACCATAGTGTTCAAGACAGTGACCATAGTGTTCAAGACAGTGACCATACGTCTGGCTACATACTTTGCATTTAGTGTGATCATCTGTGTCTGCTAAATTGCCACAAGTACTTGTAACTTAGCCTCAGCCAGGCCACTACGTCAGTCTGTTAACACTGTAGGTTGCTCCATGAACATACTTACCTAAAGAGAGAGAGAGAGAGAGAGAGAGAGAGAATAGTTGAGTTGTTCCAGATGATAACTTGGGTAAACACTTTGAGGTTTGTAGTTATTCTCTGGGGTACTCGTGCTGCCTGGCCACTCTCTCTCTCTCCAACCCCTTCCTTACTCTCTCCTTCCCATCCTCCCCCCCCAGTGCGGCATCTACTCCCTCCCCCTTTTACCCACTACGACTTCCACACCTTTTCCGTCCACCAACTACGGCTTTCCCCCTTCCCCTTTCCCCCCCCCCTCTCTGTACCCAGGTATTCTCACCAATTCATCACTTCTCTGTGGTAGTCTTTGTTCCCTTCTATGGCTCTTTTGTTTAGCTTTGTGTAGGTTTCTCGCCCTAAACACCCGCCACCACACACCTGGCTCTCCTCTACTTGTACCCCTAACACACACACACACACACACACACACACACCATCGAAGAGACGGAGCCAGGAGCTAAGACTCGACCCCTGCAACCACATATAGGTGAGTACATACGGACCTGTTGTAGTCACCTTTTCTTCCTGCACTGGTCCCTCTCCCTCACCCCCACGTTCCTTACTCCCTCACCCCCACGTTCCTTACTCCCTCTCCCCCACGTTCCTTACTCCTTCTCCCCCACGCTCCTTACTCCCTCTCTCCCACGATCCTTACTCCCTCTCCCCCACGTTCCTTACTCCCTCTCCCCACGTTCCTTACTCCCTCTCCCCCCACGTTCCTTACTCCCTCTCCCCCACGATCCTTACTCCCTCTCCCCACGTTCCTTACTCCCTCTCCCCCCACGTTCCTTACTCCCTCTCGCCCACGCTCCTTACTCCCTCTCGCCCACGCTCCTTACTCCCTCTCCCCCACGCTCCTTACTCCCTCTCCCCACGCTCCTTACTCCCTCTCCCCACGTTCCTTACTCCCTCTCCCCACGTTCCTTACTCCTCTCCCCACGCTCCTTACTCCCTCTCCCCCACGTTCCTTACTCCCTCTCCCCACGTTCCTTACTCCCTCCCCCACGCTCCTTACTCCCTCTCCCCACGCTCCTTACTCCTTCTCCCCACGCTCCTTACTCAATCTCCCCACGTTCCTTACTCCTCTCCCCACGTTCCTTACTCCCTCTCCCTCACGTTCCTTACTCCCTCTCCCCACGCTCCTTACTCCCTCTCTCCACGCTCCTTACTCCCTCTCCCCACGCTCCGTACTCCTCTCCCCCACGCTCCTTACTCCCTCTCCCCACGCTCCTTACTCCTCTCACGCTCCTTACTCCCTCTCCCCACGCTCCTTACTCCCTCTCCCCACGCTCCTTACTCCCCTCCTCCACGTTCCTTACTCCCTCTCCCCACGTTCCTTACTCTCCCCACGTTCCTTACTCTTTCTCCCCACGCTCCTTACTCCTCTCCCCACGTTCCTTACTCCCTCTCCCCACGTTCCTTACTCCCTCTCCCCACGCTCCTTACTCCTCTCCCCACGCTCCTTACTCCTTCTCCCCACGCTCCTTACTCCTCTCTCCCACGTTCCTTACTCCCTCTCCCCACGTTCCTTACTCCCTCTCCCCCACGTTCCTTACTCCCTCTCCCCACGCTCCTTACTCCTCTCTCCCACGCTCCTTACTCCCTCTCCCCACGCTCCTTACTCCCTCTCCCCACGTTCCTTACTCCCTCTCTCCCACGCTCCTTACTCCTCTCCCCACGTTCCTTACTCCCTCTACCCCACGTTCCTTACTCCCTCTCCTCCACGCTCCTTACCCTCTCACCCACATTCCTTACTCCCTCTCCCCACGCTCCTTATTCCCTCTCCCCACGCTCCTTATTCCCTCTCCCCACGCTCCTTACTCCCTCTCTCCCACGCTCCTTACTCCCTCTTCTCCACGTTCCTTACTCCCTCTCCCCACGTTCCTTACTCCTCTCCCCCACGTTCCTTACTCCTCTCTTCCACGTTCCTTACTCCCTCTCCCCACGTTCCTTACTCCCTCTCCCCACGTTCCTTACTCCCTCTCCCCACGTTCCTTACTCCCTCCCCCACGTTCCTTACTCCCTCTCCCCCACGTTCCTTACTCCCTCTCCCCCACGTTCCTTACTCCCAGGTTATAACCTATTCAGATGCAACAGATCAAATAGGCAACAATGAGGAGGGGGGGGGGGAGTTGGCCCATACGTGATAGTCGCTCATTTGCTCAGAATTATTAAACTCCTCAAATGAAGTTTTGGCAGTAAAGATCGAAAACCAAAACCTTGTGATTGTGGTTGTACACAAGCCCCAGGATGCAACCTAATAACAATTCCAGCAGAATTTGAAAATTGACCAATGTCTGGAAAATCTGCCAACTCCTGCCCCAAACATCTTGATACTGGGAGATTTCAACTTGAGACACCTAAAATGGAGGAGTATAGCAAACAGTGTTTTAGCAGAGATCACCCCAGGATGCAGCTCAGATGAAATTCACACACACACACACACACACACACACACACACACACACACACACACACACACACACACACACACACACACAGAGCCACACGTAACAGGAAAGGCACTGCAATGGATCAGAGAATATCTGACAGGGAGGCAACAACGAGTGATGGTACGTGACGAGATGCCAGAGTGGGCACCTGTGACGAGTGGGGTTCCACAAGGGTCAGTCCTAGGACCTGTACTGTTTTTGGTATATGTGAATGACATAACGGAAGGAATAGACTCAGAAGTGTCCCTGTTTGCAGATGATGTGAAGTTAATGAGAAGAATTAAATCAGTCGAGGATCAGGCAGGACTACAAAGAGACCTGGACAGGCTACAAGACTGGTCCAGTAACTGGCTCCTTGAATTTAACCCTGCCAAATGTAAAGTCATGAAGATCGGGAAGGGCAAAGAAGACCGCAGACAGAGTATAGTCTAGGTGGCAAAAGACTGCAAACCTCACTCAAGGAAAAAGATCTTGGGGTGAGTATAATACCGAGCACATCTCCTGAGGCACACATAAATCAGATAACTGCTGCAGCATACGGGCGGCTGGCAAACGTAAGAATAGCGTTCCAATACTTCACTAAGGAATCGTTCAAGACTCTGTACACCATATACGTCAAGCCCATACTGGAGTTTGGAACCCACACCTGGTCAAGAACGTCAAGAAATTAGAGAAAGTGCAAAGGTTTGCAACAAGACTAGTCCCAGAGCTAAGGGGATTGTCCTACGAAGAAAGGTTAAGGGAAATCGGCCTGACGACACTAGAGGACTGGAGGGTTAGGGGAGACATGATAACGACATATAAAATACTGCGAGGAATAGATAAGGTGGACAGATACAAGATGTTCCAGAGAGGGGACACAGAAACAAGGGGTCACAATTGGAAGTTGAAGACTCCTATGAGTCAAAGGGATGTTAGGAAGTATTTCTTCAGTCATAGAGTTGTCAGGAAGTGGAATAGCCTAGAAAATAACGTAGTGTAGGCAGGAACCATACATAGTTTTAAGACGAGGTTTGATAAAGCTCAAGGAGCAGGAAGAGAGAGGACCTAGTAGCAATCAGTGAAGAGGCGGGGCCAGGAGCTGAGTATCGACCCCTGCAACCACAAATAGGTGAGTACAAATAGGTGAGTACACACACACACGAGCTTTTAAATCTCTGCAGCAACTTCATCTTAAACCAGCCCATAATAGCGCCAACAAGACTCACGAAATGGTAATCGCCCGAGGTATGGTTCAGAACCAACAAAACTAGAAAATACACTGGACCTCATCTTCACTAACAATAATAACTGTATCAAAGACTCAGATCACAACATAATTGTCACGCTACCACGTATTTATTTCATCATTTTGATAATACTACCATGCTAGTATCTTCGTTGTTATCTAAAACGAAGATATTGGATCATTGTACTATTATTTACTAGTAAACAGAGTAAAGCAGAGTAAAGCTCTGTTCCACAAGGCACAGTACTCTCGCCCATCCTGTTTCTCATCCTCATATCTGACATAGAGATGTAAGCCACAGCACCATATCTTCCTTTGTGGATAAAACCCGAACTTGCACGACAGTGTTCTCCATCAAAGACATTGCAAGACTGCAAGCGGACAGACATTGCAAGACTGCAAGCGGACAGACATTGCAAGACTGCAAGCGGACAGACATTGCAAGACTGCAAGCGGACAGACATTGCAAGACTGCAAGCGGACATCAACCAAATCTTTACATTGGCTGCAGGAAACATTATGAAGTTCACTGAAGAGAAATTTCAATTGCTCAGAAATGGAAAACTTGAGGAAATTAAAACTATATTAGAGTATAAAACAAATTCCTACCACACAATAGAGCGAAAAATTAATGTGAAGGACCTGAGAGTGATATTGTCAGAGGATCTCACTTTCAAAGATCACAACAATGTATCTACACATCTGCTTGAAAAATGCAATACTGCTGTACACTAACGGCCCCTTTCAAGGCAGGCAAAATTGCTGACATGGAGAACGTACAGAGAACCTTCACGGCACACATAAGTACAATAAAGCACCTAAATTACTAGGAATGGTTGAAGTCCCTTGATTTGTATTCCCTGGAATGCAGGCGAGAATACAAAATAATATACACTTGGAAAATCCTAGAGGGATTAGTACCAAATTTGCAAATGAAAATCACTCCATACGAAAGCAAAAGACTCAGCAGGAGATGCAACATTATCCCAATGAAAAGCTGGGGTGCTACGAGTACACTAAGAGACAACACAATAAGTGTCAGGGGCCCAAGACTGTTCAACTGCCTCCCAGCATACTTTAGAGGGATTACCAATAGACCTCTGGCTGTCTTCAAGAAGGCTTTGGACAGGCACCTAAAGTCAGTACCTGACCAGCCGGGCTGTGGTTCGTACGTCAGTTTGCGTGCGGCCAGCAGTAACAGCCTGGTTGATTAGGCCCTGATCCACCATGAGGCCTGGTCTCGGACCGGGCCGCGGGGGCGTTCACCCCCGAAATCCTCTCCAGGTATACCCCAGGTGTGTGTCTATCATCCTATTATCTTGACTTTAGTCGTGTGTAGTCATGATAATCTTATTAATGTCATCATAACAGCTGTCTGTGACTCTGTTATTACTAATATCCAACAAGATTTCCATAATTAAAGAATCAATCTAATTATTTTTTTTAGTTATACAAAAATGGAAGAATAAATTTCTCCGGATGTTGTGAACTTGGACTTGAAGCACCTGATGAAGCACCACACAGAAGCATCTGATTAAGCACCACACACAAACATCTGATGAAGCACCACACAGAAGCATCTGATGAAGAACCACACAGAAGCATCTGATGAAGCACCACACAGAAGCACCTGATGAAGCACCACACAGAAGCGTCTGATGAAGCACCACACACAAACATCTGATGAAGCACCACACATAAGCACCTGATGAAGCACCACACAGAACCATCTGATTAAGCACCACACAGAAGCATCTGATGAAGCACCACACACAAGCATCTGATGAAGAACCACACACAAGCATCTGATGAAGAACCACACAGAAGCATCTGATGAAGCACCACACAGAAGCATCTGATGAAGCACCACACAGAAGCATCTGATGAAGAACCACACAGAAGCATCTGATGAAGCACCACACACAAGCATCTGATGAAGCACCACACAGAAGCATCTGATGAAGCACCACACAGAAGCATCTGATGAAGAACCACACAGAAGCATCTGATGAAGCACCACACAGAAGCATCTGATGAAGCACCACACAGAAGCATCTGATGAAGAACCACACAGAAGCATCTGATGAAGCACCACACAGAAGCATCTGATGAAGCACCACACAGAAGCATCTGATGAAGCACCACACAGAAGCATCTGATGAAGCACCACACAGAAGCATCTGATGAAGCACCACACAGAAGCATCTGATGAAGCACCACAAAGAAGCATCTGATGAAGCACTCACACACAAACATCTGATGAAGCACCACACAGAAGCATCTGATGAAGCACCACACAGAAGCATCTGATGAAGCACCACACAGAAGCATCTGATGAAGCACCACACAAGCGTCTGATGAAGCACCACACACAAACATCTGATGAAGCACCACACAGAAGCACCTGATGAAGCACCACACATAAGCATCTGATTAAGCACCACACACAAGCATCTGATGAAGCACCACACACAAGCATCTGATGAAGAACCACACACAAGCATCTGATGAAGCACCACACACAAGCATCCGATGAAGCACCACACACAAGCATCTGATGAAGCACCACACACAAGCATCTGATGAAGCACCACACACAAGCATCTGATGAAGCACCACACATAAGCATCTAATGAAGCACCACACAAACATCTGATGAAGCACCACACACAAGCATCTGCTGAAGCACCACACAGAAACATCTGATGAAGCACCACACACAATCATCTGATGAAGCACCACACACAAACATCTGATGAAGCACCACACAGAAGCATCTGATGAAGCACCACACACAAACATCTGATGAAGCACCACAAACAAGCATCTGATGATGCACCACACAGAAGCATCTGATGAAGCACCACACAGAAGCATCTGATGAAGCACCACACAGAAGCATCTGATGAACCACCACACAGAAGCATCTGATGAACCACCACACACAAACATCTGATGAAGCACCACACACAAACATCTGATGAAGCACCACACACAAGCATCTGATGAAGAACCACACAGAAGCATCTGATGAAGCACCACACAGAAGCATCTGATGAAGCACCACACAGAAGCATCTGATGAAGCACCACAAAGAAGCATCTGATGAAGCACCACACACAAACATCTGATGAAGCACCACACAAAAGCATCTGATGAAGCACCACACAGAAGCATCTGATGAAGCACCACACACAAACATCTGATGAAGCACCACACAAGCATCTGATGATGCACCACACAGAAGCATCTGATGAAGCACCACACACAAGCATCTGATGAAGCACCACACACAAGCATCTGATGAAGCACCACACACAAACATCTGATGAAGCACCACACCGAAGCATCTGATGAAGCACCACACAAAAGCATCTGATGAAGCACCACACAAGCATCTGATGAAGCACCACACAGAAGCATCTGATGAAGCACCACACAGAAGCATCTGATGAAGCACCACAAAGAAGCATCTGATGAAGCACCACACACAAACATCTGATGAAGCACCACACAGAAGCATCTGATGAAGCACCACACAGAAGCATCTGATGAAGCACCACACAGAAGCATCTGATGAAGCACCACACAGAAGCATCTGATGAAGCACCACACAAAAGCATCTGATGAAGCACCACACACAAGCATCTGATGAAGCACCACACACAAGCATCTGATGAAGCACCACACACAAACATCTGATGAAGCACCACACACAAACATCTGATGAAGCACCACACAAACATCTGATGAAGCACCACACAAAGGCATCTGATGAAGCACCACACACAAGCATCTGATGAAGCACCACACAGAAGCATCTGATGAAGCACCACACACAAGCATCTGATGCAGCACCACACACAAGCATCTGATGAAGCACCACACACAAGCATCTGATGAAGCACCACACACAAGCATCTGATGAAGCACCACACAGAAGCATCTGATGAAGCACCACACAGAAGCATCTGATGAAGCACCACACAGAAGCATCTGATCAAGCACCACACAGAAGCACCACACAGAAGCACCTGATGAAGCACCACACAGAAGCACCTGATGAAGCACCACACAGAAGCACCTGATGAAGCACCACACAGAAGCATCTGATGAAGCACCACACAGAAGCATCTGATGAAGCACCACACAGAAGCACCTGATGAAGCACCACACAGAAGCATGTGATGAAGCACCACACAGAAGCACCTGATGAAGCATCACACAGAAGATGTGAGGTAAGTTAAGGTTCCATGACAAAGGAAAAAACCTCAGACTTGAATCAGGGTTCACTGATAGACAATAACGAGTACGTTTTAATAAGTACGTTAGCAATGAGTTAAACCTAAGAGGTTTAGTCACATCCAGTCACATTCTCTGACATGTGTCCAGTTTCCAGGGTTCTACTCTTGCAACCAGACTGTTGATGTCTGCTAGGCCACCAAGTACTAGATCAACCAGACTGTTGCTGTCACTTGGCGGATGTGTTGCAGCTTCCTTCAGTGTTTATTATAACTGCCCGTAGCAGGTTTGATCCTACTTTTTTACTGTGTATATTTATATGGGAGAGTATTACATAGTTGGTAAACAAAAGCAACAATCACAAAATATCCTTCTTGGAGAAACTGACTGTTTTATATTAGACAAAACACAGGTAAAACAAGGGAAAGATCAGACACCTTGATACAGAACATAACAAGTAGAAAAGAAACAAACATGCAAAATAGTACAGGAATTCCATAGTTAAACACAAGGGAGACATAAACACAGATCACCGCAAACAAGGCAAACTGGTGCTTCAGCTGGCGTTGTTGCTGGACCCGCTGCTGTTTGCGATGACGGCGCCTACCTAGGTTTAGTAATACAAGATGGTATATCAGCTGGTGATGGTGGTACTGAAGTAGCTGGTACATCAGCTGGTGATGATGGTATTGAAGTAGCTGGTACATCAGCTGGTGATGATGGTATTGAAGTAGCTGGTACATCAGCTGGTGATGATGGTATTGAAGTAGCTGCCACAGAGCTGGTGATGGTGGTACTGAAGTAGCTGGCACAGAGCTGGTGATGGTGGTACTGAAGTAGCTGGCACAGAGCTGGTGATGGTGGTACTGAAGTAGCTGGTACAGAGCTGGTGATGGTGGTACTGAAGTAGTTGGCACAGAGCTGGTGATGATTGTACTGACGTAGTTGGCACAGAGCTGGTGATGGTGGTACTGAATTAGCTGGCACAGAGCTGGTGATGGTGGTACTGAAGTAGCTGGCACAGAGCTGGTGATGGTGGTACTGAAGTAGCTGGCACAGAGCTGGTGATGGTGGTACTGAAGTAGCTGGTACAGAGCTGGTGATGGTGGTACTGAAGTAGCTGGCACAGAGCTGGTGATGGTGGTACTGAAGTAGCTGGTACATCAGCTGGTGATGATGGTACTGAAGTAGCTGGTACATCAGCTGGTGATGATGGTACTGAAGTAGCTGGTACATCAGCTGGTGATGATGGTACTGAAGTAGCTGGTACATCAGCTGGTGATGATGGTACTGAAGTAGCTGGTACAGAGCTGGTGATGATGGTACTGAAGTAGCTGGTACATCAGCTGGTGATGATGGTACTGAAGTAGCTGGCACAGAGCTGGTGATGGTGGTACTGAAGTATCTGGTACACAGCTGGTGATGGTGGTACTGAAGTAGCTTGTACAGAGCTGGTGATGGTTGTACTGAAGTAGCTGGTACACAGCTGGTGATGGTGGTACTGAAGTAGGTGGTACATCAGCTGGTGATGATGGTACTGAAGTAGCTGGTACACAGCTGGTGATGGTGGTACTGAAGTAGCTGGTGATGATGGTACTGAAGTAGCTGGTACATCAGCTGGTGATGATGGTACTGAAGTAGCTGGTACATCAGCTGGTGATCGTGATATTGAAGTAGCTGGTACATCAGCTGGTGATGGTGGTACTGAAGTAGCTGGTACATCAGCTGGTGATGATGGTACTGAAGTAGCTGGTACTGAAGTAGCTGGTACAGAGCTGGTGATGGTGGTACTGAAGTAGCTGGTACATCAGCTGGTGATGATGGTACTGAAGTAGCTGGCACAGAGCTGGTGATGGTGGTACTGAGGTAGCTGGTACATCAGCTGGTGATGATGGTACTGAAGTAGCTGGTACAGAGCTGGTGATGATGGTACTGAAGTAGCTGGTACAGAGCTGGTGATGATGGTACTGAAGTAGCTGGTACAGAGCTGGTGATGATGGTACTGAAGTAGCTGGCACAGAGCTGGTGATGATGGTACTGAAGTAGCTGGTACAGAGCTGGTGATGATGGTACTGAAGTAGCTGGTACACAGCTGGTGATGGTGGTACTGAAGTAGCTGGTACACAGCTGGTGATGATGGTACTGAAGTAGCTGGCACAGAGCTGGTGATGATGGTACTGAAGTAGCTGGCACAGAGCTAGTGATGATTGTACTGACGTAGTTGGCACAGAGCTGGTGATGATGGTACTGAAGTAGCTGGCACAGAGCTGGTGATGGTGGTACTGAAGTAGCTGGTACAGAGCTGGTGATGGTGGTACTGAAGTAGCTGGTACAGAGCTGGTGATGGTGGTACTGAAGTAGCTGGTACAGAGCTGGTGATGATGGTACTGAAGTAGTTGGCACAGAGCTGGTGATGGTGGTACTGAAGTAGCTGGCACAGAGCTGGTGATGGTGGTACTGAAGTAGCTGGTACAGAGCTGGTGATGATGGTACTGAAGTAGTTGGCACAGAGCTGGTGATGATGGTACTGAAGTAGCTGGCACAGAGCTGGTGATGGTGGTACTGAAGTAGCTGGTACAGAGCTGGTGATGATGGTACTGAAGTAGTTGGCACAGAGCTGGTGATGGTGGTACTGAAGTAGCTGGTGATGGTGGTACTGAAGTAGCTGGTACAGAGCTGGTGATGGTGGTACTAAAGTAGCTGGTACACAGCTGGTTTTGTTACAGGTTCGGATTCAGTTTCCGATAATGGTGTTAGCATAGTTATAGAAAGAGCTGGTACTGGTGATCCTGGCACAGTTGCTGAAGACAGTGCTGATGCAGATCTAGAATCAGCACTAGTTGGGAATCTAGCCCCCCAAAATTTATACCCGAAAGGCAGTAGTATTGTGCAAATTCTATGCCTGGGGTATCTGCAAGTATGGAATATCTGAATAGCTGAAGGATGGGCAGAGAGGCTTTTGTTGTGCTATCCTTATTTTAACCAGCTATCTCAAGACAGTAGCAGAGTTAGTCAGACTAGAGGTAATCCCTCTCAGCAGATATTCTTGTTGTGGACTATAAGGTCTTTGATAATCCCTTTATCCTATACGATTATACTGTCATTCTCTCTCTCTCTTTACACAAGGTTTTACTAGGTTAGGTTATGAGTTCCTAACTTTATTTGCAACCTAAGAGCTGTTACCTACGTCAGTTCATTTTCAAGCTTTTTGTTGTTATGGGACATACAAATAGGAAACAGGAGGAAGCTGGAACCATCTGTGGACCACAAGTTTGTCAACTGACTTTATATTTCGTTGATGTCATTATGCAGTACGAACATGTTCCAGACTGGTCATCCTAGTATGTTCTGGGGAAGGTTACAGCCAGTGTAGTTGCTGCTTGCTGCCCGTCTTGTTGTGTAGAAGCTCACTTCTTGCTGCCCGTCTTGTTGTGTAGAAGCTCACTTCTTGCTGCCCGTCTTGTTGTGTAGAAGCTCACTTCTTGCTGCCCGTCTTGTTGTGTAGAAGCTCACTTCTCGCTGTCCGTTATTCTCCCACACACATCTCTGTTTCTCTCGTCTCCAGCTCCCCCCCCCCTTTATTCTCTCACTGAGTCCTCATTCCGTCCCTCCCTACATTGTTTTTCCAGTACAATTGTCCATTACTAAATAAGGGACAATTATCATCCCTCCTACCTATCCCTCTCTCCTTCCTTCCTTCCCTCTTTACTGCTCCTCTCTCTCCTCTGGTCCTCCGTCTCTCCCTATCTTCATTCCTCTCCCTCGCTTCACTTCTTTCTTCCCATCATCCTTCCATCTCTTCCTTCTTTCCTTCCTCATGCCCTTTCCATCTGTCCGTCTGTCCATTTTTCACTCCCGTAGCCTTAACTTCCACCCTCTCGTCCCTCCCTTCTTCCCTCCCACCGTCCATCAAACTATCCCTTACTTCTAACCCCAATAGCGTGTCTTAGGTATGCTATGGAGAGGGCGCCTAGACACGGGGGTCATCCCACAGTCGCTAAAAACAACGGCTATAGCCCCACTCCACAAAGGTAAATAATGAATCTGAATGTTATAATAATGTAGTCAGAAGCCTGAGTAGATCTATAACCCACTATGATAACATGAACGTAGATAAGTACTGTTATGGAGCAACTTGCAATGCAAACAGACTGACTGATGCTGTAGTAGTTAGTCTTTGGCTTGGCTACAAGCACTTCTGGCAGTTTGGCAGACACACAGATGATGATCAAACCAAATGCAAAGTATGTGGCCAGCCCTATGGTCACTATCTTGAACACTATGTGCTTGATTGTACATTTATTGAGGAAAATAGAGATAGTATAGTAACCTATATGACATGTCAAGATATCTTATTAATGAAAATAAGAAACCAGGTATATTAAACAAATTTCCTAAATTTGCTTGTAATAGATTAAGTAAACTGTAGATATTAATCTAGATGTAATTCTGTTAACCTTTTTGTGTATCCATATGCTCTTGCGCTACCGTCCATAGGATGGCTATGGGGGCACACTAAACTAGCCACTTCGGTGGCAAAATATTAATCCACAAAGGTGGCAGCAAAGCAATAACAAAGAATTTTAGACAGCATTAACGTTCTACATAATAAAAATCTTTGACAGGGTTCTAAGAAGCAAGATCGCCAACCACTTGGATACCCAACAACTGCACAATCCAGGACAGCATAGGTTTAGAGCAGGTCGCTCCTGCCTCTCACAACTACTGGAGGACGAAGAGTGCAGATGTAGTATACACGAACTTTGCGTGACTTTGTAAATGGTCCAAGTCGGACCGAAACGTCGTCGTAAGCTCCTCTCTTCTATGTGAGGGTTGTGTGTGTATTGTTCCAGTCACGGTATTGTGCCTTTTTTGTTATTTGCGGAAGTCCTCGACAAGTGTGATCGTGGTAATAAGACACTAAATGCGTTCTAAAGGAATAACTGGAAAAGTGGGCAGATGGATCTTTAACTTTCTAACCGACAGAACACAAAGAGTAATGGTAAAATCCTAGAGGGACTGTCCCCAAATCTGCACACAGAAACCACTCCCTGCAGAAGCTGAAGACTTGGCTGTTTAACCTCCCATCATACACGAGGTGAATTACCACCAGACCCCTGGTTGTCTTCATGGGGGAACTGGGCGGATACTTAGTCGAGATGTGTTTCGTGCGGCCAGCGGTAACAGCCTGGTTGATCAGGTCCTGATCCACCGGGAAGCCTGGTCAAGGACTGGGCCACGGGGGCGTTGACCCAAGGAACACCCTCCAGGTAGACTGAAGGGTAGATCCCTTCCTTCTCCCTCCCACACTCCCATCCCTTACCTCCCTCTCTCCCTCCCCTCCCTCCCCTCACTACTCCCTCTCCTCTCCCTTCCCTCCCCTCACTACCCCCTCCCCCACAACCCCCTCCCTCTCCACTTGCCTTTTCACTTCATTATTCATAATAATAGTCAAGTCTTAATTAATTATAGGTACATTATATCAGGTTACATTATATGTGCCATACAGACCACCTCTTCATAATTACTAACCCACTAATTATCTTCCACAAACTATAATATTTATTAAAATTATACCTGCATCATGTATACCTGATTATATATACCTCGTATACTTGAATCATGTATCCTGATAACTCTATATACCTGATTATACCTCCCACTCTCCCTCCCTTAACGTCTCCCTTCCTTTTCCCACGTAGCTAGGCTGGTAGCACACTCAACTCACACGCTGAGGTCTGTGGTTCGATCCCCGATACGAATGGAAACATTAGGACGTGTTTCCTTAAGACACCTGCTGTCCATGGTGATATTCTGACTGATGAAGGTCGCATCCTGGGGACAAAATTAACCTAATATCCCCGAAATGCTCTGCATAACAAGGTGCTTTCTATATAGTATGTCATTGATGTCAGCTATGGTCTGTATAAGTTGAATCTTGTACTTGCAGAAATGACTATTACTATTATAATAAATCTATATAACTTATTATACCTCATAACAACGCTCTATATTCTTCATTATTCATGAGGAATATAGAGGGGGAGAAATGCCTCATAATCTACACCACAACCCGAGTTGTGGTGCATACGTTGCACTGCAGGTGGCATGTACTAACAGCTTGAACGATCAGACCAGCAACCAGGAGACCTGGGTCTGGGACCGGGCCGCGGGGAGGTAAACCCCAGACATGTATACTTGACACACGTGACCATACCTTGTATTAATACAACCAGTCTTTCTGGGACCACTGGTGTTATTCTGGGACCACTGATGTTATTCTGGGACCACTGGTGATATTCTGGGACCACTGGTGATATTCTGGGACCACTGGTGATATTCTGAGACCACTGGTGATATTCTGAGACCACTGGTGATATACTGGGACACTGGTGATATTCTGGGACCACTGGTGATATTATGAGACCACTGGTGATATTCTGGGACCACTGGTGATATTCTGGGACCACTGGTGATATTCTGAGACCACTGGTAATATTCTGGGACCACTGGTGATATACTGGGACACTGGTGATATTCTGGGACCACTGGTGATATTCTGGGACCACTGGTGATATACTGGGACACTGGTGATATTCTGGGACCACTGCTGATATTCTGGGACCAATGGTAATATTCTGGGACCACTGGTGATATTCTGGGGCGACTGGTGACTCTCCGGTACCTCGCTGCCAGACGTATCCAGACTGTGTCCCCTACGGGCTTAGCGGTCTCCTCAGAAGGTAATCAAAATATCCTAAAGCAAAAGTGTTTGATATTTTTTAGTAAACCTTCAGTATATACCAACACTGCTCAGCACCCTGGTTATACCTACAGTATATACCAACACTGCTCAGCACCCTGGCTAGGTTATACCTGCAGTATACCAACACTGCTCAGCACCATGGTTATACCTACAGTATATACCAACACTGCTCAGCACCCTGGCTAGGTTATACCTACAGTATATACCAACACTGCTCACCACCCTGGCTAGGTTATACCTGCAGTATACCAACACTGCTCAGCCACCACTGGCTAGGTTATACCTAGTATACCAACACTGCTCACCACCCTGGCTAGGTTATACCTGCAGTATACCAACACTGCTCAGCACCCTGGTTATACCTGCAGTATATACCAACACTGCTCAGCACCCTGGTTATACCTACAGTATATACCAACACTGCTCAGCACCCTGGTTATACCTACAGTATATACCAACACTGCTCAGCACCCTGGTTATACCTACAGTATATACCAACAATGCTCAGCACCCTGGTTATACCTACAGTATATACCAACATGCTCAGCACCTGGTTATACCTACAGTATATCCAACAATGCTCAGCACCCTGGTTATACCTACAGTATATACCAACACTGCTCAGCACCCTGGTTATACCTACAGTATATACCAACAATGCTCAGCACCCTGGTTATACCTCAGTATATACCAACAATGCTCAGCACCCTGGTTATACCTACAGTATATACCAACAATGCTCAGCACCCTGGTTATACCTGCAGTATATACCAACACTGCTCAGCACCCTGGTTATACCTGCAGTATATACCAACAATGCTCAGCACCCTGGTTATACCTGCAGTATATACCAACAATGCTCAGCACCCTGGTTATACCTACAGTATATACCAACAATGCTCAGCACCCTGGTTATACCTGCAGTATATACCAACACTGCTCAGCACCCTGGTTATACCTGCAGTATATACCAACACTGCTCAGCACCCTGGATTTATACCCTGCAGGTTATACCAGAACACACTGCTCAGCACCCTGGTTATACCTGCAGTATACCAACACTGCTCAGCACCCAGGCTAGGATATACCTGCAGTATATACCAACACTGCTCAGCACCCAGGCTAGGTTATACCTGCAGTATATACCAACACTGCTCAGCACCCTGGCTAGGTTATACCTGCAGTATATACCAACACTGCTCAGCACCCTGGCTAGGTTATACCTGCAGTATACCAACACTGCTCAGCACCCTGGCTAGGTTATACCTGCAGTATACCAACACTGCTCAGCACCCTGGCTAGGTTATACCTGCAGTATACCAACACTGCTCAACACCCTGGCTAGGTTATACCTGCAGTATATACCAACACTGCTCAGCACCTTGGCAAGGTTATACCTGCAGTATACCAACACTGCTCAACACCCTGGCTAGGTTATACCTGCAGTATACCAACACTGCTCAACACCCTGGCTAGGTTATACCTGCAGTATATACCAACACTGCTCAGCACCCTGGCTAGGTTATACCTGCAGTATATACCAACACTGCTCAGCACCTTGGCAAGGTTATACCTGCAGTATAACAACACTGCTCAGCACCCTGGCTAGGTTATACCTGCAGTATATACCAACACTGCTCACCTCCCTGGCTAGGATATACCTGGAGTATATCCCTGCAGAGTCAATTAGGCACCATTACCTCAGCTGTTAATGCTGACATACCCTGGCTATGCCTCCATCATTGACCATAAGCATCACGTAGCTCCTGTCATGCCCTTCACGCCCTACCCTCCGTCACTCCAGAGTGGCTGCCCTCCTCTACCCTCCCTGACGCTGCACCCTCCCTGATGCTGCACACTCCCTGATGCTGCACCCTCCCTGATGCTGCACCCTCCCTGATGCTGTACCCTACATGATTCTGTACCCTCCCTGATTATGTGCACGACCTGATGCTGCACCCCCTGATGCTGCACCCTCCCTGATGCTGTACCCTCCTGATGTTGTACCCTCTCTGATGCTGTACCTCTCTGATGCTGCACCCTCCTGATGCTGTACCCTCCCTGATTCTGTACCCTCCGTGATTATGTGCCCTACCTGATGCTGCACCCCCTGATGCTGCACCCCCTGATGCTGCACCCTCCCTGATGCTGTACCCTCCCTGATGCTGTACCCTCCTGATGCTGTACCCTCCTGATGCTGTACCCCCTGATGCTGTACCCTCCTGATGCTGCACCCTCCCTGATGCTGCACCCTCCCTGATGCTGTACCCTCCCTGATGCTGCACCCTCCCTGATGCTGCACCCTCCCTGATGCTGCACCCTCCCTGATGCTGCACACTCCCTGATGCTGCACACTCCCTGATGCTGCACACTCCCTGATGCTGCACCCTACCTGATGCTGCACACTCCCTGATGCTGCACACTCCCTGATGCTGCACCCTCCCTGATGCTGCACACTCCCTGATGCTGCACACTCCTGATGCTGCACACTCCTGATGCTGCACACTCCCTGATGCTGTACCCTCCCTGATGCTGCACACCCTGATGCTGCACCCTACCTGATGCTGCACCCTCCCTGATGCTGCACACTCCCTGATGCTGCACCCTCCCTGATGCTGCACCCTTCCTGATGCTGCACCCTTCCCTGATGCTGCACCCTCCTGATGCTGCACCCTCCCTGATGCTGCACCCTCCCTGATGCTGCACCCTCCCTGTTGCTGCACCCTCCCTGATGCTGCACCCTCCCTGATGCTGCACCCTCCCTGATGCTGCACCCTCCCTGTTGCTGCACCCTCCCTGATGCTGCACACTCTCTGATGCTGCACCCTCCCCCCTGATGCTGCACCCTCCCTGTTGCTGCACCCTCCTGATGCTGCACACTCCCTGATGCTGCACCCTCCCTGATGCTGCACCCTCCCTGTTGCTGCACACTCCCTGATGCTGCACCCTCCCTGATGCTGCACCCTCCCTGATGCTGCACACTCCCTGATGCTGCACCTTCCCTGTTGCTGCACCCTCCCTGTTGCTGCACCCTCCCTGATGCTGCACCCTCCCTGATGCTGCACACTCCCTGTTGCTGCACCCTCCCTGATGCTGCACCCTCCCTGATGCTGCACCCTCCCTGATGCTGCACCCTCCCTGATGCTGCACACTCCCTGTTGCTGCACCCTCCCTGATGCTGCACGTAGTACTTTCCATAGTATAGCACACTGTACCCTCCCCAGTGCTGCACGTTGTACTCTAGTGCTGCACGTTCTCTCTAGTGCTGCACGTTGTACTTTCTAGTGCTGAATGTTGTACTCTAGTGCTGCATGTTGAGCTCTCTAGTGCTGCATGTTGTACTGTAGCGCTGCATGTTGTACTCTCTGTTGCATGTTGTACTCTAGTGCTGCACGTTGTACTCTCCATAGTGCTGCACGTTGTACTCTGCTGCTGCATGTTGTACTCTCTAGTGCTGCACGTTGTACTCTCCATAGTGCTGCACGTTGTACTCTGCTGCATGTTGTACTCTGCTGCATGTTGTACTCCAGTGCTGCATGTTGTACTCTAGTGCTGCATGCTGTACTCTAATGCTGCATGTTGTACTCTAGTGCTGAATATTGTACTCTCTAGTGCTGAATATTGTACTCTCTAGTGCTGCAGGTTGTACTCTAGTGCTGAATATTGTACTCTAATGCTGCACGTTGTTCTCTAGTTCTGCATATTGTACTCTGGTGCTGCATGTTGTACTCTAGTGCTGCATGTTGTACTCTCTAATGCTGTATGTTGTACTCTAGTGCTGCACGTTGTACTCTCTATAGTGCTGCACGTTGTATTCTCTGCTGCATGTTGTACTCTCTAGTGCTGCATATTGTACTCTAGTGCGGCATGTTGTACTCTCTAGTGCTGAATATTGTACTCTCTAGTGCTGCATGTTGTACTCTCGTGCTGCACGTTGTGCTCTAGTGCTGCATGTTGTACTCTCTAGTGCTGCACGTTGTACTCTAGTGGTACAAGTTGTACTTAGTGCTGCATGTTGTACTCGTGCTGCACGTTGTACTCTAGTGCTACATGTTGTTCTCTAGTGCTGCACGTTGTACTCTAGTGCTACATGTTGTACTCTAGTGCTGCATTTTGTACTTTAGTGCTGCACGTTGTACTCTAGTTCTGCACGTTGTACTCTAGTGCTGCATATTGTACTCTACTGCTACATGTTGTCCTCTAGTTCTGCACGTTGTACTCTAGTGCTGCATTTTATACTCTAGTGCTACATGTACTCTAGTGCTACATGTACTCTAGTGCTACATGTTGTACTCTAGTTCTGCAAGTTGTACTCTAGTGCTGCATGTTGTACTCTAGTGCTACATGTACTCTAGTGTTGCACGTTGTACTCTAGTGCTACATGTACTCTAGTGCTGCACGTTGTACTCTACTTATGCATGTTGTACTCTAGTGCTGCATATTGTACTCTAGTGCTACATGTACTCTAGTTCTGCATGTTGTACTCTAGTGCTGCACGTTGTACTCTAGTGCTGCATGTTGTTCTCTCTAGTGCTGCATATTGTACTCTAGTGCTACATGGTGTACTCTAGTTCTGCATGTTGTACTCTAGTACTACATGTTGTACCCCTCTAGTGCTGCATGCTGTACCCTCTCTAGTGCTGTATGCTGTACCCTCTCTTGTGCTGTATGCTGTACCCTCTCTAGTGCTGTATGCTGTACCCCTTCTAGTGCTGCATGCTGTACCCTCTCTAGTGCTGTATACTGTACCCCCTCTTGTGCTGTATGCTGTACCCTCTCTAGTGCTGTATGCTGTACCCTCTCTAGTGCTGAATGCTGTACCCTCTCTAGTGCTGTATACTGTACCATCTCTAGTGCTGCATGTTGTATTCTAATGATGCATTCTGTACCCTTTCTAGTGCTGTATGCTGTACCCTCTCTAGTGCTGTATGCTGTACCCTCTCTAGTGTTGTATGCTGTACCCTCTCTTGTGCTGTATGCTGTACCTTCTCTAGTGCTGTATGCTGTACCCTCTCTAGTGCTGCATGTTGTATTCTAATGATGCATTCTGTACCATTTCTAGTGCTGCATGCTGTACCCTCTGTCGTGTGGGTCTTGAGAGAGATATATAGGAGGTCAAAGATACTCCTTGTTGGATGGTTACGGTATATTTACAGTAAGTGAAGGAGAGTCCAGCCACACCGTCTGTCTCGCTTGTAGGTCTAACGCTAGTGAGGCAGTCCGCCTATCTGAGGCTGTGCACATGCGCTGAGCCTCTGACGTCAGCGGGTACCGTGACGTCACACGCAAAGGGACCAGCTGTATAAGTGGGAACAGTGTACATATGATACTGATACGACAGCTCGGCCATGTTATCGTATGACGTCTCGGCATACTATACAACTCTATAGACTGAACAGACAGGTGGTACTGGATGAATCTATACAATAGCAAACACATTATAACCATTATAACTTTGAACTGATCAAGATTAATCTTACTCTCGCACTTCTTAAGTTAATGGTACATAAGAGAATTTTAATGGATCTAGATATAACGGATTACATAAATTACAATTTGCAAATTTGATCGATCAATCCGTATTCATGCACTCAGCGAGCTCTGAGGAAGAATAAATATATTTACAAGGAAGAAGTTTTAACAGAAAAAGAGAGACTCGGCTAGCACGGTCAACTGTTAAAGCTCAGAACTCGCAGGGAACATGAACACACAAAAACAAATTCTAGATAATGAACACTTAGTAACAGAACACACAGTCGACAATTTCTCTTAACTCAATCATCTAATTGTACAGTCTATTTACATTTAACCCCAACTCTGCTAGGTAAGATTTACATATGCAGAATGGTTATCA
>WNWK01009888.1:0-73665 GCA_009830355.1 Cherax destructor | reverse complement strand
CTTCTCCGGGGCCCATGGGCCCCACAATTTGTACCAGAGGGGGGACCCCACCCTTTTATATATATAAAATATATATATATATATATATATATATATATATATATATATATATATATATATATATATATAAAAACTACCATCCCCCCAAAATGAGTGTAAAAGGAAACCTGTAATTTTTTTACATGATGGAATTGCTGGTATCCTTTTTTTTTTATCTCATAAACATGCAAGATTTCAGGTACGTCTTGCTAATCCTTCTTAAACTTAGGTCACACTACACATGCTTTACAAGCATATATATATATATATATATATATATATATATATATATATATATATATATATATATATTTTATATATATATATATATATACCGCTCTGGGTTTTCTTCTATTTTCTTAATAGTTTTTGTTCTTGTTTATTTCCTCTTATCTCCTTGGGTAAGGCCGGGTCACCATCTGGAAAAGACCCGGGCCGGGACAGTACCGGCGAATCTAGAAATCCTTGGGTAAGTGGAACAGAATTCTTCCTCCGTAAGCCATGCGCGTCGTAAAAGGCAACTAAAATGACGGGAGCAAGGAGCTAGTAACCTCTTCTCCTGTATATATTACTAACTTTAAAAAGCGAAACTTTCGTTTTTCTATTTAGGTCACCCTGCCTCGGTGGGATACGACTGGTTTGTTGAAACACACACACACACACACACACACACAGTGGCTACTTGATTGATTAGATACACTTCTAGTACTGAGTAAGACCCACTACGTGGGGTGAATTTAACAAGGTGCTGCAAATATTCCTTAGAGATCCTGGTTCATGTTGACATAATAGCATCACGCAGTTGCTGCTGATTTCTCAACTCTTCATTTCACACTGCGAATCATCCCAGAAGGTTGTCAAATTCGACCCACTCTTTTGCATATTACAGCATTACCATCATAGTGCTTAGAGATCATCATTTGTGTTTTCTCAGAAGCAAATGTAACTTGCCGTTGTTTACCTCAGGCTGATATTGCTGAAAGCTGGTGATTGATGTACCTAAAAGCAGCTGGCACTTCCTCTCTTGGATCTTGTCTTAAAATCACAGCCAGTGAAAAGCAGGAGCGTCACAATTACACTAAGAGACAACACAATAAGTGTCAGGGGCCCAAGACTGTTCAACTGCCTCCCAGCATACATAAGGGGGATTACAAATAGACCCCTGGCTGTCTTCAAGAAGGCGCTGGAACGGCACCTAAAGTCAGTACCTGATCAGCCGGGCTGTGGTTCGTACGTCGGTTTGTGTACGGCCAGCAGTAACAGCCTGGTTGATCAGGCTCTGATTCGCCACAATCTTATAGGAATCAAGAGACACGGGAAGAACTAAGAGCCATAAATGAAATTGAAAGAAACCCTAAGTATTTCTTTTCCTATGCAAAATCAAAGTCGAGAACAACAACCAGTATTTTGGCCCCTACTTAAACCGGATGGGTCCTACACAGATGACAGCAAGGAAATGAGTGAGTTACTTAAATCCCAGTATGACTCAGTCTTTAGCGAGCCACTAACCAGACTGAAAATCGAAAACCTAAATGATTTTTTCATGAGAGTGCCACAGAACTTGACAGACGCATGCCTTTCTGACATCATCACTACGCCAAATGACTTTGAAAAGGCAATAAATGACATGCCCATGCACTCCGCTCCAGGCCCAGACTCATGGAACTCCGTGTTCATCAAGAACTGCAAGTAGCCCCTATCACATGCTTTTAACATCCTATGGAGAGGGAGCATGGACACTGGGATCGTCCCGCAGCTACTAAAAACAACAGACATAGCCCCGCTCCACAAAGGGGGCAGTAAAGCAATAGCAAAGAACTACAGACCAATTGCGCTAACGTCCCATATCATAAAAATCTTTGAAAGGGTTCTAAGAAGCAAGATCGCCACCCATCTTGATACCCATCAATTGCACAACCCAGGACAACATGGGTTTAGAGCAGGCCACTCCTGTCTGTCCCAACTACTGGACCACTACGACAAGGTCCTGGATGCTCTAGAAGATAAACAGAATGCAGATGTTATATACACAGATTTTGCAAAAGCCTTTGACAAGTGTGACCATGGTGTAATAGCACACAAAATGCGTGATAAAGGAATAACAGGAAAAGTTGGTAGATGGATTTATAATTTCCTAACACATAGAACACAAAGAGTAGTAGTCAACAGAGTAAAGTCTGAGGCAGCTACTGTGAAAAGCTCTGTTCCACAAGGCACAGTACTTGCTCCCATCCTATTCCTCATCCTCATATCAGACATTGACAGGGATATAAGCCACAGTGCTGTGTCTTCCTTTGCAGATGACACCGAATCTGTATGACAGTGTCCACCGTTGAAGACACTGCAAGACTCCAAGCAGACATAAACCAAATCTTTAAATGGGCTGCAGAAAACAATATGAAGTTCAATGATGAGAAATTTCAATTACTCAGATACGGAAAACGTGAAGAAATTAAAATCTCATCGGAGTACAAAACTAATTCCAACCACACAATAGAGCGAAAAACTAATGTCAAAGACCTGGGAGTGTTCATGTCAGAGGATCTCACCTTCAAGGACCATAACAATGTAGCAATTGCATCTGCTCGAAAATGACAGGATGGATAATGAGAACCTTCAAAACCAGGGATGCCAAGCCCATGTTGACACTTTACAGATCGCTTGTTCTATCTAGGCTGGAATATTGCTGACACTAACTGCACCTTTCAAGGCGGGTGAAATTGCTGACCTTGAAAATGTGCAGAGAACCTTCACGGCACGCATAAGTGCGATAAACCACCTCAACTACTGGGAACGCTTGAAGTTCCTAAACCTGTACTCTCTAGAACGCAGGCGGGAGAGATACATTATTATATACACATGGAAAATTCTCGAGGGCTTAGTACCAAACTTGCACACAAAAATCACTCCCTACGAAAGCAAAAGACTCGGCAGGCGATGTAACATTCCCCAATGAAGAGCAGGGGTGCCACTAGCACGTTGAGGGACAACACAATAAGTGTGAGGGGCCCAAGATTGTTCAACTGCCTCCCAGCATACATCAGGGGGATTACCAACAAGCCCCTGGCTGTCTTCAAGCAGGCACTGGACAGGCACCTCAAGTCGGTACCTGATCAGCCGGGCTGTGGTTCGTACGTTGGACTGCGTGCGGCCAGCAGTAACAGCCTGGTTGATCAGGCTCTGGTCCAACAAGAGGCCTGGTCACGGACCGGGCCGCGGGGGCGTTGACCCCTGGAATTCTCTCCAGGTAGACTCCAGGTAGTCCGGGTCGCGGGGGCGTTGATCTCCAAAACCCTCTCCAGGCATACTCCAGATAAGAATGATTTCGTTTGGTCAGTGACCCCTCCACTGACAAAGTGGTCATCCTGTCTCGTGTCAGCGGTAAAATATACATCAGTTAGGAACCAATGTACTGCTGCTACTCCCGACTCCCGCACCGCTCATATGCTGTAGACACAGTTGTTGAATCGCCTTTTGCGACTCAACACCTGTGTCTACAGTTGTATAAGTTTAAACGTATACAACTGTGTATACAGTTGTATAAGTTAAATGTCATGGTAAAGTAACACTTCGTAGTCATATCAAGAGTATTTCTCTTTTTCCAGGAGTTGACTTGTTCCCCTTACTGGTGAAGGCCTGAGAAGAGGCGATACAGTGTATTGGAGTGGTGGAGAGAGAGAAAGGGAGGTATGGTGGGGGTTGGTAGTGGAAGGAGAGGATGGAGGGAGAGATGGAGCATGGTGTGTGGTGTAAGGTGGTGTTGGGTACTGTTGCTGCTCATTTCCCTCCTACTCTCCTCGGTTAACTGGCTCTACTACAATGACTTGTCTCTCAAAGCCGTCTTATATCCGACTGTTTCCACCATACCCGTGTCACCTGGACCTTCCACGTCAGTCTCACCTCCATCTGTCTCTCCCACGTCCATCTCTCTCACCCCCACCATCCATGTGCACTCACACCTCCATCTCACCCCCACCATCCATGTGGACTCACACCTCCATCTCACCCCCATCTTCCATGTGGACTCACACCTCCACACTTCTCTACCACAAGAACAGCTACAACCACACTTGATGGGGCCTATGAACTTGCAACTCAAACACCACTTCACCAGTCACTTCAACCAACAACACCACACCCCCAGTAACCACTCCCCCAGTTACCACACTCCTAGCAACCACACTCCCAGCAACCACACCCCCAGTAACTACACTCCCACAATCCTCACTAATGGCAACCACGCCTTCAGCTTCAACAACGACACCACTACCAACGTCACCATGGATGATTACATCAATGGTAAGAGAGAGAGAGAGAGAGAGAGAGAGAGAGAGAGATAGAGAGAGAGAGAGAGAGGGAGAGGGAGGGAGGGAGGGAGGGAGGGAGGGAGGGTGGGAGCAATATTATTAACAGAACGACTGTTAGTAAGTTTTATTCGTTCGCAAGATCGTGAACTTACTCGACTGTCATCTTGCCTACGCATCCCAGACTGTATATGACTGATACACAGAAGACCTGCTAATGCTCTTCTGGAATTGGTTTTTGACACAAGACCTGTTAAAATTATCCCGGAACTGTCCTTGAAAGAAGACCTGTTAATGCTGCAAATTGAAAGCTTAACAGCAAATCTGCTATTACCGCTCAGGAAACGTTTACACCAGACGACTGACTGTTGCTATGGATCGTTGGAACTAATACCTGCTAGTGCTAATATGGAAGCGTTGATACAAGACTTGCAAGAGCTACTGTGGAAGTCTTGACACAAGGCCTACTAGTGTTTCCATGCAGGCCTTCACATTAGACCTAATAGTGTTCGTATAGCTGGAGGTTACCATGAATCACTTCCATGGTTACAATGAGTGAGGTTCCACAGGGGTCAGTCCCAGAACCAGTGCTATTTTTGGTATATGTGAATGACATGATGGAAGGGATAGACTCAGAAGTGTCCCTGTTCGCAGATGATGTAAAGTTAATGAGGAGAATTAAATCAGATGAGGATCAGGCAGGACTACAAAGAGACCTGGACAGACTGGACGCCTGGTCCAGCAACTGGCTCCTCGAATTTAACCTTGCGAAATGCAAAGTCATGAAGATCGGGGAAGGGCAATGAAGACCGGAGACAGAGTATAGACTAGGTGACCAAACACTGCAAGCCTCACTCAAGGAGAAAGATCTTGGGGTGAGTATAATATCGAGCACGTCTCCGGAAGCACACATCAATCAGGTAACTGCTGCAGCATATGGGTGCCTGGCAAACCTGAGAATAGTGTTCCGATACCTCAGTAAGGAATCGTTCAAGACTCTGTACACCGTGTACGTCAGGCCCATACTGAAGTATGCAGCACCAGTTTGGAACCCACATCTGGTCAAGCACGTCAAGAAAATAGAGAATGTGCAAAGGTTTGCAATGAGACTCACGAAATCGTAATGACACGATTGCAAACAAACCATACCACGAAATATACCTAGTTGGATGAATCTTATTGAAGCTAGCTGGCCCAGTGGCTAACGCGACTGTCTGGAGTTTTAAGACTCTCTGATCGCGGGTTCTAACCCCAACCGTGGTATGGTTTGTTTGCAACAAGGCTATTTCCAGAGCTAAGGGGAATGTCCAACGAAGAAAGGTTAAGGGAAATCGGCCTGACGACACTGGAGGACAGAAGGGTTAGGGGAGACATGATAACGACATACAAAATACTGCGAGGAATAGATAAGGTGGACAGAGACAGGATGTTCCAGAGATGGGACACAGAAACAAGGGTTCACAATTGGAAGTTGAAGACTCAGATGAGTCAAAGGGATGTTATGAAGTATTTCTTCAGTCACAGAGTTGTCAGGAAGTGGAATAGTCTGGCAAGTGATGTAGTGGAGGCAGGAACCATACATAGTTTTAAGAAGAGGTATGATAAAGCTCATGGAGCAGGGAGAGAGAGGACCTAGTAGCGGTTAGTGAAGAGGTGGGCCAGGGATGGGGGGGGGAGATGTTGCAACCTTTGTTCCGCGAGCCTGTACTCTGTTTCTGGTTGTCTTTACCCTTCCCCGATTTTCATATGCCTTTATGAAAAGCAAAATTATAATAGCAATTTGGGAGGTCAATGCTGCAGCTTGTCCAAAGTCATCTGTAATCTTCCCTGGTCTACTGTTTGTATTCCCTTAATTATTTTCACTTCATCTGCGAACTGGAACACTTCTGACTCGAATTTTTCCTGTCATGTCGTTTACATATTCGTTCACAAGAAACAGTCCTGGTTCAAGTACTGGTCCTTCTGGAACCCCACTCGTCACATTCGCTCATTCCGATGCCTCCCGGACAATTACTAATTGTTTCCTTCCTGTTAAGTATTCCTTGATTCACTGTAGTGTTCTCCCTGTTATTCCTGTCTACTTCTCGAGCTTTTGTCCCAGTCTCTTTTGAGGTAACACATCGGACTCCTTCTAATATACAGTCCACCCATCTGTCTCTCTACTGCCTAAATTTCATTACCTCTAGTAGATGTTTGTTACAGAATTTACTATCTTGACAACCGTGCTGGTTGTTGTTCATTAATCAGTTCCCTTCCAGGTGCTCCACTACTCTTCTCCAGATAATCTTCATACCCTTACAAATTATGAATGTTAGTGACACTGGACCGTAGTTCAGTGCCACCTGTCTGTTCCCTGTGTGAACCACTGGTAGTGGTTCACACAGTTCTTCTCTTTTTCACAGACTCCAGAGAGAGAGATGTTTGGTCCCATTTACTGGGTAGTTTCTTCACCTCACCTCCCGTTGTTTGATTTGTCCAGTTCTCGTTGGTGCACTCAACGTCTTTGACTCTAGAATTGTTCCTGTTTCCACTCTTTAACCAAATCTTTTGTTTAGCTCCTCATTCCAAGTAAGCTTCTCACCTTCTTCAGCCTTATTAGTTGGTCCTATACAGTTATCTTCTTATGATTGTGGCTGTACACCAGCTTTGGTACAGATTTGGTTTTCGATGCTGTCATCGTCAATTTGTTGTTCATTATTTCTCCTATCCATGCATATTCGTTTCTGGCTCTTCTGCTTGCTTTCGTAGTTTCCATCATTCGTTTTCTATGTTTCTTCCATGCTCAAGATTGTGCTTTTAGCTTTTGCCTCCCTTCAACTCTGGATAAACCATGCACTTACTATGTTGAAAGTCACATCAGATTCAAAGATTTATTTCCACATGATACAACGTTTGTACAGAGATGGGTAACATTTGGTTGTGTATACAGAAAGCCCATTTATGCAAGTGTCGAAATATCCCAATTCTTGAGTCAGCATATCTGGTATATGTTTGTACTGCTTCTGCTTCTGAATTTCTCCTTTCCCCCCGACACATTCGAGCTACATACCCCATCATTTCATTTGTTGTCTTTCTTCCTAGAAGGTTCCTACTGCACTCTGCCTAAGGAGTATCTCATGCCATCATATTTTCCACTTTTGAAGTTGTTGTTGTCCCTCAATGCTCTGTGCTTCTCTCTGTGTTCACTTCCACAAGGTATTCGAACTCAGCACTACATGGTCACCTACATCATATCACTTAGGGTGAACACTAGTTCTAGTCTTGCTGGTTCGTCACCTCCTCTCTCTCCCTAGTTATATCCCTGACATGCTGACTCATGAATGGGCCAACTGGCACTCGACCCTCTCAAACACAGGCAGCTGGAAGCTAGGCAACTGAGACCCGACCCCTCTCAGACACATATAGGTGATCACACAAACACTTAAACACATTGCAGACGAGATGAAGATTGCAACAGTAAAGGTTAAGTAACGTACTCTGTGTTTATAGGTGAATACCTCTACTGATACTTTTATCAGATTGTTGTACATAGTCACCTTCGTTCTCTTCATACCATCATCATCGTCTCCACCATCATCATATTCAGTTCCACCGTATTCACAGTCATCAACAATATCATTATCTTGTCAGAATATTTATAATAATCACGCTAACGCCTGACTATAACAAACTGACAATACTGTTGTTAATCACAGTAACACCTGATAATTACTTGCTGACAACACTGTTATCAACCACAGTAACATCTGACATTGACACACTGGCAGAACTGTTGACAAACATAGTAACACTTGGCAGTAACGCACAGGCAACACTTGGCAGTAACGCACAGGCAACACTTGGCAGTAACGCACAGGCAACACTTGGCAGTAACGCACAGGCAACACTTGGCAGTAACGCACAGGCAACACTTGGCAGTAACGCACAGGCAACACTGTGTAAGCACCAACTACAGTATTTCACTGGCATCAGTCAACACATGTGTCTGGTAATGCAAGCTCACCCATTTGCGTTTGCGAGAATCGAACCCAGGCCCCTGGCTTCGTCTGGTTAATTTCAGTCACCGGCATTATTGGTAATCGGACACTTAGGACCTATCGTACCCACTCTTGAAACTGCGTATGGTGTTAGCCTCCATCACTTCCTCATCAACAGCATTCATCTTTTTTACCATCTAGAGATTGAAAACGAATTTCTTAATGCCAATTTGGCTTATTTCTGTTTAGCTTCTGTATATGGCCCTTCGCCTCTTGAATTCTATAGGGTTATACTGGTGTTCACGGCTGCACTTGCATGTTGAAGAATCAAACACTTGTGCAACATTTGCGAATTTTTATTGTGGAACTTTTCACCAGCCAATGGCTTCTTCAGTCCAATGTAGAGAAGAACGGTGGGAGATGTGGAGGTGTTTGAGGTAATCGACTCCAGGCTGAGGGACTGATTACCTCAATCTCCTCGGCTTCCACCGTTCTTCTCTGTATTGAACTGAAGATGCCATTGGCTGGTGAAAAGTTCCACAATAAAAATTCGCAAATGTTGCACAAGTGTTTGATTCTTCAACATGCAAGTGCAGCCGTGAACACCAGTATAACCCTATAGAATTCAAGAGGCGAAGGGCCATATACAGAAGCTAAACAGAAATAAGCCAAATTGGCATTAAGAAATTCGTTTTCAATCTCTAGATGGTAAAAAAGATGAATGCTGTTGATGAGGAAGTGATGGAGGCTAACACCATACGCAGTTTCAAGAGTGGGTACGATAGGTCCTAAGTGTCCGATTACCAATAATGCCGGTGACTGAAATTAACCAGACGAAGCCAGGGGCCTGGGTTCGATTCTCGCAAACGCAAATGGGTGAGCTTGCATTACCAGACACATGTGTTGACTGATGCCAGTGAAATACTGTAGTTGGTGCTTACACAGTGTTGCCTGTGATTTGCTGTGGTTGAGCTCCATGCACAAACACCATAGGTGAGGTACGGGTGGAGGAGAGAATTGTAAAGAGCAAGAAGAGCCGTTTGGGGTTTCCACAATACAGATTCCCAAATGCCCCAGGCCCAGTCTCATGGAACTCCGTGTTCATCAACTGCAAGAAGCCCCTGTCACGGGCCTTCAGCATTCTATGGAGAGGGAGCATGGACACAGGGGTCATCCCACACTCACTAAAAACAACAGACATAGCCCCACTCCACAAGGGTGGCAGTAAAGCAATTGCAAAGAACTTCAGACCGATAGCACTAACATCCCATATCATAAAATCTTTGAAAGGGTTCTAAGAAGCAAGATCGCCATCCACCTAGACACATCAGTTACACAACCCAGGACACGGGTTTAGAGCAGGTCGCTCCTGCCTGTCCCAGCTACTGGACCACTATGACAAGGTTCTGGATGCTATAGAGGATAAACAAAATGCAGATGCAGTATACACAGACTTTGCGAAAGCCTTCGACAAGTGCGATCACAGTGTAATAGCGCACAAAATGCGTGATAAAGAAATAACAGGAAAACTTGGTAGATGGATCTTTAACTTCCTGGGAAATATAACACAGTAATAGTAAACAGAGTAAAATCTGAGGCAGCTACGGTGAAAAGCTCTGTTCCACAAGGCACAGTACTCGCTCCCATCCTATTCCTCATCCTCATATCTGACATACAGAGATGTCATTTATTGCCTTTTCCAAAGTCTTGTGGTGTTAGGATAAAATCATAGATTCCTGAGGTGACTAAATTTTGGGTCTCAGTCATAAAGAATTCATTTAGATTGTCGACCCTTAGTATGGTTATCGGCTCACTGAAAACTGAGTCGCATTGGGACTTTAGTATCTCATTTCTTTGCTGTGTATATCCCATCTCGCCTAAGCAGGGGCCCAATACTGGATGTCGTTTTACCCTTAGATTTAGCAAGAGAGAGAGTAATTTTTTTTTTAAATTTCCGTTATGGCTTTTAGTTCTTCCTGAGATTCTTGTCTCCTGTAAGATTCCTTCAGCTAAAGTTCGATATTTGCTATTTCTCTGACCAGTTCCTCCCTTCATATTACAGATATATTGACCCCTTTCAGCAACTGTGATTCATCGCCTTCGCCTGTATAGGTAGCGTCTCTCTCTTTTTAGTTTACTTCTCTTTCTTTTTCTTAATGGAATGTGCCTTGAGCAGACGTCAAGTGTCACAGAGTTCATTTTTTCTAGGCAAAGGTTCTGATCCGTGTTGTTTAAGATATCTTCGCAGCTTGTTTCATTTAGGACATGCTTAACTTGTTCCCATTGTATGTTTTTGTTATTGAGGTTGAATTTTGCGAAGGCACCCTCATGACTGATCATATTTTGCCGGTCAGGAGCCCTGTACATACATGTTTGTATCTCGATTATGTTGTGGTCTGAGTGAATTGTCTTTGTTATGGTTATATCACATATCAGATCGTATCTAGTCTTGTAGGCTCTAATATTTGCTGGTTGTTACGACTTCGATATCGTAACTTAAATACAAAGGCTCTGGCTCCTAAATGGCTGCTCAATCTGCTGTCTAGGGACATTTAAATTACACTGAAAAAATACAGCAACTCTAGGGCCAGCATACAATTATATGTTAAACAATATTAATTATTATATGAGGAAGGACATAAAATCTCACCTATACAAAAAAATATCTATATATTAAAGTAAATTATATACAACTTATAACCTTCTGTAAAAAAAAAAACCAGACTCCAGTTAACATTAACACTGCTACTAGTGAG
Organism: Cherax destructor; assembly: GCA_009830355.1. NCBI lineage: Eukaryota > Metazoa > Arthropoda > Malacostraca > Decapoda > Parastacidae > Cherax > Cherax destructor. The sequence goes on along the minus strand of WNWK01009888.1, from coordinate 62,589 downwards.
AAAAATAAATTTTTCTATGCATTTATGAACAAGGAGGCTCCATGACACCCCATCCCCCTTCACTTCTGACTGGTAGACCAGTTACCAGCAGGCAAAAACACCTATGGTATACACTAAAAAAAAACTTACCCAACACCACATACTCACCGATACATCTTGATTCCTCTGCTGTGCTTAACCTATTGTACTAAATGTGATGCAGAGATTTAATAGTTCGTGTGTGTGTGAATTTTCATCTGCGCTGCCTCCTGGGATGATCTCTGTTAAAATATTATTTGCTACACTCCTTCATTTTAGGTGTCTCAAGTTGTAATCTCCCAGTAGCAAGATGTTTGGGGCAGGAGTTGGGAGATTTTCTAGACACTGGTCAATTTTAAAAAGCTGTCTTTGGAATTGCTGGGAAGCTGCATACGGAGGTTTCTATACCACCACAATGACAAGGTTTTGGTTTTCAATATTTACTGCCAAAACTTCAACTACATTATTTGAGGTGTTTAGTAGTTCTGAACAAATGAGAGAGACTGTAAAGTACAAGCAAATCCCCCTCCCTTGTTACCTGTTTAGTCTGTAGCATCTGAATAAGTTATACCCTGGGATCCATATTTCGTTGTCAGAATGGTCCTTTATGTAAGTCTCTGTGAAAGCTGCAAATATTGCATTTGACTCCGTGAGCAGTCCCTTGATGTAAGGAATTTTGTTTTGTTGACAGCTTTAGACCCTGTATGTTTGCAAAGATAAATGTCGTTACATTGATGGAATTTAGGGGGAGTTTATTTGCTGGCATTAATATCTGTTGTTCTGGAGTGGAGGCCAATGTCTGTGCCTCTGCTCAGTTGGTGTAAGATATCTGTGATTTCTTGCTAGTCTTTTTTCGTTCCTGGCACTAAAAATCCTCCTTCTCTGGAGAAGTTATGGCTCCCCTCGTTTCCCATGGTCCGGCTGGTCTGTGTCTTCTTGTCCCCTTTAGATGTGCTTGACAGTATGTGTTGTAGTATTTATTTTCATGGACTAACGAATGACACATATCGGGGTGAAATAAGTTACAGGAAGGGAAGTTGCGTGTTAGTATTGAGTTTATGCCTCGCTTCCGACGTATGCAATCTTTACTTGATGGGGTACTCACACTATATATGTCGAAAATAACTGTGGATTTGCCGTACATTTTCACTGTGAACTCTGCATAAGACTTAGCCAAGGTGTCATATGTGAGTGCTGGTTTCCAAGACACTCGGTGAAGTAATGATCCATCATGTATTTCTTTGGCTCGTTTGATGCCAGTACCTGATTACTTGCGACTTGTCGACTTTGTGGCTCTTCTTGGCTTGGTGTTACTTGGCTAGCAGTGTTGACATGTTTCTTGACAGTGTATAAACTGAGATTTCTGCGTCTCTCGGAGCACTGTTGAAGATGTTGGATATGGGCAACGTTCGCGTCACAATGCCTCTTCAAAAATTAATACCGCCGGTGTTTGTTGCAACAGTTAGACGCTGAATCAAAAGTTCTGGTTCGACGCTGTTGTTATTCTTGTTATCAGTTTTCAGTGTTTGGGTTGATGCTAGTGTGCTAACACTAGTTTATCAACTATTTTCCTGACAATTCTGCATAAGTCATGAACATTCACTTCATCCTCATCAAAAGTGATTCTAGTAACTATGTTTTTGGTGGATGGAACCGAAATAAAAGTTAAGCATTGTTGAAGAAACTTGCTTATTCTGGCAGGATCACTTCTTGTAAGACAAGTGAGCAGCATTTCTTTCAATTGTTGAGTATAATGTGCTAGTCAACACATGCATTGCCATTAAACTCACAACATGTAGACATCAAAGAACCCATAAAGATCGCTGAATATCTGAAAGCCCACTATCTCGTTTCAGACCATCAGTAATCTTTAGTGAACGCATTAATAACACTTGGTTGATCACCAGGTCACATCTCAGGCCTGACCAAGATGTATCAGACATGTGCAGTACATGTAGAACTTTTGGAAATGCAGCGTGTACAAGTGGTTTCAGTTTTGAAATTTGCAGAATAATTTTGCATGTAAAGGTAACCAGATTTCAGGTAATTAGTGTGACCGGCTGTTGTATCTATATAGGTAAGATTGCTGAACTACTTTCAAATGCAACTTCCATGACCAGTTCTATCTGCTTGCACCACTTTACGTAATAATGCAGCCAGTGACTGATACTCTGACCACATCGTGCTTGTCAGGGAATTTTTACTCAAGTCAACTCTTCTCTCATCTAAAATCTCTATCAAATGAAGACTTACTGTGCGTTACAAGTTCTGCATACAAGTCCTAGGTACTTGGTACTAGACCATTGTAGTCTTCACTCCCATCACTTCCCTCACCAAACATATCGTTAAGTTACAGGGGACGTGAAAGCCGAGTCAACCAATGTGTGGCCACGAAAGGCTCTTGAGACTGCTTTTCCTCTTACTATGTGACTAACAGCCTTTTACCATAAACTACTTGTAAGACATGTCGAAGACCAGATCCTTAAATCAAAGTTACAGTACGTATTATATACAATCGACAGAAATGATTTACAGTTTCCCCCCAAAAAAAGAGGCTGGTCAAATATTATGATAGGAGTAATTTGTCGATGTCTGCCAATGCCACAAATATATTTCAAGGTAGACAAAATGTATGTAGTAACACTAGGTGGTAGATCATGTATCTGAAGTATGATCACAGACGAAATGTGGATTCCCTTCATTGTTGAAGACTAACTTGGTGTACTTGAGTTCAAGTGTGATGTATTTGCCACAAAGGTCAATATTTCCATCAGTTATTTCCATGGTAGGCAGTTGTTTAAACTTCATCTGGAAGACACAGTGAAGGTGGGTGGTGGAAACCATCATGGTAAGAGCCACTGATGTTCTTAATGGGATCACAGACACTCAGTTCTCCTATACGCTTGTGGAGGAGCACCGCCTGCTGCTGCTACTACTACTGTTGTCTACATCCGGAGGTGAAGCAGCACCTACTACTACTGATGTTGCTGCTGTTGTCTACTTGCAGAAGTCGCTTATTTCTCCTAGAGGACCTTGACGATTCTGTGAATGAACGCCTCTTTCTGCTACTGCTGCTGGGTACAGAGGCGTGCTGCCGACAGTAATGACGAAAATAAACAGGCGTCGAGCAAGCTTTTATTGTGACAACGTTTCGCTCTGTGATTCGATAAAGCTCTACATAGAGCGAAAGGATGTCACGGAAGCTTGTTCAGCACCAGCGTCCTTTCTCCTGCTACTTCTGCTGTTGATGTTGTTGTTGCTGCTGGATGCTGTTGTTGTTGCTGCTGCTGCTGTTGTTGTCGCTACTTCTACTGCTGCTGTTTTTGTTGTTTACATCTTCAGTACAGAATGGAAGACACACAGCGGGGTAAGAAGTGTGGAAGACGTATATCACAGGGTGTAAACAATATAAGATATACATCACGAGGTGTGAACAATGTAAGACATCACAGGGTGTGAACAATGGAAGACATACATCACAATGGTAAATAGATCCAGAGAGCAACATGCTTGCCCGGTGTGGGTGATCCAGCAGGGCCATCCCTTGACCGGTGAGAGTGATCCAGCAGGGCTATCGCTTGACCGGTGAGAGTGATCCAGCAGGTCATCGCTTGCCCGGTGTGGGTGATCCAGCAGGGCCATCGCTTGCCCGGTGTGGGTGATCCAGCAGGGCCATCGCTTGCCCGGTGTGGGTGATCCAGCAGGGCCATCGCTTGCCCGGTGTGGGTGATCCACCAGGGCCATCGCTTGCCCGGTGTGGGTGATCCAGCAGGGCCATCGCTCTCTGTTTTTTGACAAAAAAACCAGTTTTTTCACGACCCTTGGCTTGTGCATTTTTTTTGCCCAAGGAATGTAATAACTCGTAAGAGCAAGGGCAAGAGTTTCATAAGAACCATCCTAACTTTCTCAGTGGTAAGCTTCTACTTGTTTTTCACGATCTTGCTCCTGAGGTGTTAAGCACATTGGAAGGCTGCATGCTATTTAGCCAATGTAGAGTCATGTACTACCTTCGCTGGAGATCTTGTGCATACTTGCCACTGTGACGGTGGTTGGTGCATGGTATGATCAGTTTCTGTATGGTTTTCTATGAAATAACTGCAGTGTTGATCATGTTGTAGTTCATCCTACCAGTAAGCAAAATGGTGTGTTGGTTGTCGTCTGCATTCTTACTGGTATTTTAGGTATCTGCTCTCCTTTTTTATTGCAATCTAAGATGAAATAAGAGGAAAACTTGAGTTTAAAGAAAATATTTGTAGCTCCAGGCAATGTATTCTGTTTTCTGTAGACCAGAAATTTGAGTATGTTTCGAACTTTGAGAATTTTGACATCAAGGAAGGGTAGTTTATCACCTCGTACTCTTGCGATAATGAATCATATGGATGCCAGACTTTAGTCTGTGGGAAGTGTTGTTAAAGTAAATGAATATGATACAGAGTTTTGTAAAATCGACAAACATCTTGCAAGGTAGAGGACGATCTTGATAGTGTTGTGTCTGTGGAGAAAAGAGGTGACTTGATTAGTGGGACGATTGTAAGCAAAAATGCAACATTTATACTGACTAACTTGTGGTTTCTTACGCTGATGCCACTGAGTGTGATGAGTGGGACACGCGAGTGTGATGAGTGGGACACGCGAGTGTGATGAGTGGGACACGCGAGTGTGATGAGTGGACACGCGAGTGTGATGAGTGGGACACGCGAGTGTGATGAGTGGGACACGCGAGTGTGATGAGTGGGACACGCGAGTGTGATGAGTGGGACACGCGAGTGTGATGAGTGGGCACGCGAGGTGTGATGGAACGAGTGTGGGAGGGACACGCGAGTGTGATGAGTGGGACACGCGAGTGTGATGAGTGGGACACGCGAGTGTGATGAGTGGGACACGCGAGTGTGGTGAGTGGGACACCTGAGTGGTGTAGGTGGGTATTGTTTTTGGGGCCTAGGGGAGTTTTACCATATTTTGTAATGTCAATACCAAGTATGATAGCATGTCATGTTAACCTTTTATGCCTTTGGGAAACTATACATGATTGTGAAGTATAAATAAAAAGGTTTTCACCTTTAGTAAAGGTTTGCTTTATACTAAGTCTATATTCCGGACTTGTCAGAAAGACCCGCCTTTAAACATTCTCTTTGGTATCTAATGAACTATAACATTATATCCTTAGCTAATGTGGTATCAGAAGTAGGGTTGGAGGCGACGTCCAGTGAAGTGTGCAGCCAGCAGTACCAGCGTGAGGCGGACACCCCGCGCCTGGTGTTGCTATGGACACCCTTCTGGCATAACTGGACATCTTGGAATGATGTCGTCAACCACCATGGTAGACTGCGGCAGGAACGCTGTCCCGTCTGGAGGTAGGTGGAAAGGGAGGTGGGAGGTGATGGAATTAGGTGGAGGAGATGGAAGTAGGTGGGTAGTAGATGTACTACCACTTCCTATTTAAGAGTGTGCCTGACTAGTGTTTTCTAGATCACAGATTAGAAGCACGTTCATCTCTAATAGTATGTATACATCTTTTCACCACGCCGGCCGTCTACCACATTGGTAGTGTGACCTTTAAAAAAAGGAAGCATTCACCATCCTCCATTCAACAGCTGTCTTGCCAGAAGTGCGCAAACATCACAAGCTAAATGACCTAACGAACTGAAACATTCCCCTGCTTCCTCCAGAGTGCAGACCCACTACTTCCCATCTTGGTAAATTGAGACACATATGCAACACTTGGGTATCTTTATTGAGGAAACGTTTCGCCACACAGTGGCTTCATCAGTCCATACAAAGGAAAATCGTGAAGAACAGGAGTAGTTTGAGGTGGCCAGTCCCTCAATCTTGAATAAAATACAGCATATGTGCATAGAGGAAGCTTATATACTGTAGACAGGAAAGGTGCAGCAGTTGTAGGAGGTGTCCCATTTGTCCAATGTGGAAGTAGGTCATTCCCAAGTGCTCAGAGTGTTGGTGAACTCATTGTGCTTCCCAAAAACCAGTCTATGAACCAGTATAATTACCTGGAGTTATTGTGTGACAATTTACCTGAGGCATTTGACAAGTGTGGGGCTACGGTTTTTATGCAGGACGTTGCACCTGTCATACCGCCAAATCTGTAGTTCACTGGCTTAAGGACTGTGAAGTGAGGTTCTTTAATGACTGGCCAGACAATTCCCCAGACCTAAACCCTATTGAGAACCTCTGGTCAATAGTGAAACAAAGTTTACTGGGCAAGGATATCAGTTCCATCCTGCGGCTGGAGGCTGCTCTACATGAGGCATGGAATAATATACCTCCCCAAACCCTCAAGAAATTTTGCGAGAGTCTTCCTACACGGCTGAGGGACGTGATTAAGCATAAAGGACGCAGCACCAAGTATTAAAACCTCGGTAAGTGTGCAAAAATATATATATTATAAGCTTTCATGGTATGTGTGTTTTGGTACGTGTGTGGGGGAGGAGCGGCATAATGCCGTGACTAGCTCTGTAGTTGGATGAATCTTATTGTAACCAGCTGGTCCAGTGGCTTACGCGCTGATCTTGAGTTCTATGACTCACTTGCAGCGAGTTCAAGCACCACCCGTTCCATGGTTTATTTGCAATCGTGTATTTACGATTTCGTGAGTCAGTCTCCTGTGTACGGGTTATTTGTGAATTGTTAAGTAAGTATATTTAGACACAGGTACACATAAGTACAATAATTATATCTTGTAACATTTTTAAATTACCTAGGATAACTCAGAAAAGTCAGGCAAAGTTACGTATTTCCATTGGGGTTCTTGCATAACATTGTACCTGGAGATTTACATATATTTTTAAATATCTATGAACAATTAACAAATAATGAAAGAACAAGTTGTCTACAATGGTACCATAAAAAATACAGAATACTTCCACAGCCGCCATTCTCAGAGCATCTCCGTAAACAATAATTTATATTAAAACTCCATACAAACATGTACATTTATTAAGAATTATACCTCAAGGACATACCCATTGTGTATAGATATAAACATCATCCACTACCCTAACTCTACTCTAATTCAGAAACACGTTACACTCCACATAATACTGGCCCTACCCCTCCTAACAACACGCTCACACACTCACCACCCTCGGTGTTCTTTATTATAGAACCCCTCCCAACTTATGTTACATTTATAACAATTACCTTTGTACATATACAGTAAACGCTATAATATACACAACTTTTTTATCATTATGACATAAAAGGAGATATGAATATGATATATTAGCGCTAACAAGGTTAGCGTAGGTATACGGCATGGTATAAACACATTGTAAAGATTTGTAAACTAGGGAACATCTTCATACCAGTGTTGAATGGACTAAAAATCATCACTTTACGAAATTGAAACTTGCATAATCATAATGTTGGCAATCTACTTGTGGGGCAGCCAACACTGACTCAATCTGGAGAAACCCTATCTTGCATAATTAGTCAGCTTGTTGCTTCTGTTTGGCATGTCTTAGTATGTGTCTCATGCCAACCATCACCCCAAGGACCTACATACTCATTCATTCAGTCTGTAAAAACTATGGTTTTATGAAAGTTAAGCCCGTTTCTCTTCTTCACGGAATTAGACGTAGTAATGACTGTACAGTGAAGTCTTGGTAATCGACCGGAAACTCGACCGCCCAACGCGGGCCATACAGGAGGTTGTTGCGACATTTGGTGCGATACCAAGTGCAGCAAGCACCTGTTTGCGATCATTGACCGACCTCTCCCTACACACCCATAACGTATACACATAATCGGTCACGATGTACCCGACTGCTCTTTGTACGGTTGTCGGAACACCCCCCACGTCGAGACTTAGCGCTCTAAGACTTTGAATGCCGCGTCCTCCCACAACACGTATAACTCTACCGAGCCATTCTCGTATAGACTGCAAGCATTCGCAAAAGTACAAACAATGATAAACATCGCCAATCTTGCCACAACCGTGACATCCCTTGCCTTCCAACATGCGTCGATTATATAACACCACAGCAGATGGTAAGATGTTATGCAAAAACCTATAAAACACTTCGCGCACCTGAGGGAGGATTCGTAAGCCGTCGAAACGTCGCCAAATATCCGACCACACGTATACCGGATAAAGGCAATGCACGGGAAGGTTGACCGATTGTACTATTCCCGTATGAGGACACGCACGCGTATCTTTTCCGGCTTTCGCGCATAAATTAGGCGACGAAGAATATCAATTCCGATTCGTCGTTCATTACCGTAGTACCATCTACAAACATATTCGTGCAGCGCTGAAAGGGACACAGACTCATTCGCCATTGCTGTCAGATACGCATGTTTAATGAACATCCCTATTGCATGTACACGTAAATCTATCAATCCAGAGGATCTCCGGAAAATACTCTCCCGGTAATACAACTACCCACTACGTCCCGGTTTATGGCCCAAACTCACCTGAAAATTAACAACTACATTTACTCCCAACACAAAGACGAATGATATTAAACTCCCTGTTTAATAACCGTTGTACATCAACTCGCAGTATTGGAAAGTTGCATGCAACATGCCACACTTTAGCATAGAACAACATGTTCGTAACTATTACACGTTGATGTAATGTTAATCCGTTAACCCTCAGAGCCGACATACGACGGATGACATTATCTACTACGACGGACGAGTTATACTTTTGAGACTCCACCAAACTATGTTTATATGTAATCCCACAGATCCTTAACTGGTTTACTCTGTTCCAAACCCACCTCTGGGTCTCGCCTTCAGCGACTGGCTGACCTAGAATTAAAACGCCCGTTTTATGCTGGTTACACCTCATGCCTGACGCCGGTCCGAACGCGCTAACCGTCTCCTGAACACGGCACATTTCACTAAATCCCTTTAGTATTACTGTCGTGTCGTCAACATATCCTATGATACTAACCGTCTCTTGGGTACTCAATCCGTCACGCGGTGTTCTATTTATACTAACAATGACTCTATGACTCACGAAATCGTAATGACACGATTGCAAACAAACCATACCACGGGTGGGGTTTGAAGTTTTAAGAAGACAAGTTTTATAACATGCTCCAATAGGGTGGAACACATCACCTCTTCCACCCTCGCTGCATCCACTAAGATGACTCCTACACTCTTCCTCCACTCAGCATGTCGTACCTTACTCACCCTCATCCCCCCAGCCAGCTGGATGGATCCAAATCAGGAGGAAGCTAGCAACCAAGGAAATGACGCAGCTGGTAATGTTAAGAGAGGCAAGTGTTGATCGTGTTTGTTTACAGGTTTATCGCATTAACACTAATGGTTTCCTCCTCAAACTTGGTAGTTGATCTAGTTTAGGATGTCCTCCCGTGGAAATGATGACCCACAGCCACGCCAGGCACCTGAGCACGCTCCATCAAATCTCATCTACTTAGATAATATCATCAAAGCTGCACAGCTACCATGACACTCCCACATATTCCCAGGGCAACCCATTCACACACAGCTGTGAACTCACAGACCTCCTGAAAAAAGTGAACGATATTTCAATTATCCTAAATGCACCATCTACTATAAAGGAGTGGCACATCTTGCTACTTTTTGTCTGCTTAGCTGTGCCGGAAAGAAGTGGCAAGTCGCTAGCCTCGACGGCCATTAAATTATTAAAAGATTTTCTCAGAGCCAGCAACTTCATTCGCCTTCCTCAGTAAGGAAATCAAGAGTCTATGTGAAGAAAAAAAGTTGAAGGGGGGCAAACAGTTGTTCCCAGGGATGCTGACACTACTCAAGTACTTAGTGAAAAGTACCATACCAGGGTAACCAGGGACACCAGGAGCTCTAACACTACTGTGGAGCCACTGTGAGAGAATCAGACGTTTATAAAGCATTTATGACATTCCCGTCTGATTCTGATGCGAGTTACACTGGAATAAGACCCTAGCATTTAAAAGAAATAATCCATTTCTCGGGAAGATCGCAGCCACACTGCTATCGGAGATCACAAGGCTTGTTAACAACTCTTTGGCTGGTCTGAGTCTTGACAAAATTAAACTTTTCTTTGATTCATCGTTTTGTGCTATACAAGAGCTTCGGGTCAGACTTGACTTTCGATGCTATGTCATTTTCGTATTGTCACTGGGCCTCCCTTCTTATTTGCGCATAATCGTTTCTGGCTCTTCGGCTAATCTCTATATTTTCTTGGGTCTTTTGTCTTCTGTACCTTTTCCATTCTCTAGTGCACTTAGTTTTTGCCTCCCTACACTTGGGTGAACCAAGGACTCGTTCTGATCTAACCAATATTTCTGTTTCCCATGGGAAAAAAAAGTCTCCTCTGCCTTCTTGCATTTTGTTGTCACATAGTCCATCATTTATTTTACTGGTTTTCCTGCCAATTCTCTTACTCACTGAACGTCATGCAGGAAGTTTCTCATGCCTGTGTAATCCCTCCTTTTGCAGTTTGGCTTTTCCTATCTTATTCCTTCAACTATGTATTAAAAGCACAGAACCACATGATCACTAGCTCCAAGGGGCCTTTCATACGTGATATCTTCGATGTCTGAATACTCAAGGTGAATACTAGGTCCAGTCTTGCTGGTTCATCCTCACCTCTCTCTCTGGTAGTGTCTCTAACATGTTGATGTATGAGGTTTTCCAGTACCACATCCACCATCTTGGTTCTCTATGTTTTGGGACCCTCATGGGGCTCTAGGTTTTCCCAGTCAATCTCCTTGTGATTGAAATCACCCATAACTAGTAACTTTGCTCTCCCCATGTGGGCTCTTCTCACCACCTCGGCTAGTGTGTCTACCATTGCTCTGTTGCTCTCTTCGTATTCTTCTCTTGTCCTCTTGCAGTTCTGTGACTGGTTGTACATCACTAATTTAAATTGTTGTGTTAGACAAGATATAAGATTTGAAGCATCGGACACAGAATTTGTTTGGCTACAGTTTCTCGAGGGTCGTGAAAAATTAATTTTGGAAGTGATTTATAGGCCCCCCAAATCTTGATAGGGAGTATAGCAAGCTGCTAAGGGACATAATTCATAAGACGTCTACATATGAAAATGTGTTAATGGGAAATTTAACTTTAGACAAATTGATTGGAAAAATATGACAGGAAATCTTGAGTCTAGTGACTTATTTGATACGATTCAGGATTGCTTTTTAAAACAGTTTGTGACAGAACCAACTAGAGAAAACAACCTGCTTGACTTGGTTCTTGCCAACAATGAATCACTAATTAATAATCTTGAGGTTAATGATGATTTTGGGGAAAGCGATCACAAATCACTTAGTTTCAATATATCATGGAATTACCCAAAAAACTACAATCAAGTCTGTCCCAGACTTCCACTTGGCCGATTTCATGGGATTGAGAAATTACCTGGGTGGGTTAAATTGGAACAACCTGACTATGGCTCAGGTAGGGGGTGTTGGTTGCCAGTATGATGTTTTTCAGAGCATAGTACTAGCTGCCCAGACAACTTGTGTTCCAAGTAGGGAAATTAGATCAACCAAAAATGATCCCAAATGGATAACCAATAGATTAAAACATCTCATTGGTCAGAAGAGAGGCATATATAGGCATATCAAAAGAGGGGATGGGCAGTTAAGAAATCAACATATTCAATTAATTAAAGAGGGAAATAAAAAAGGGAATACGAAAATCTTAAAGGGATTAAGTTGTTAAGGTGGCAAGGGATTCGAAGACTAACCCAAAAGGGTTCTTTCAGGTATATAAAAGTAAGATTAGGGACAAGATTGGCCCACTCAAAAGTAACTCAGGTCAGATCACTGACAGTGATAAGAAAATGTGTGAAATTTTTAACTCTTATTTTCTCTGTTTTTACACAGGAAGATACTAGCGAAATTCCAGAAATAATAAATAATGTAGAACAGGACGATAATAAACTATGCACGATTACCTCTTTAAGGGGGGGGGGCAGGATCCATACATAGCTTTAAGAAGAGGTATGATAAAGCTCATGGAGCAGGAAGAGTGACCTAGTAGCGGCCAGTGAAGAGGCAGGGCCAGAAGCTGTGACTCGACCCCTGCAACCACAAGTGAGTACAACTAGGTGAGTACAAACACACACACACACACACTACACACACACACACATATATATATATATATATATATATATATATATATATATATATATATATATATATATATATATATATATATATATATATATATATATCACGCTTCTCAGTGCATCATCAGGAGCTGTGCAGTGTTGCAAAGTTAGCAACAAGAGAAGTAGGGTAAGTTTTCAGAGTTGGGAGAATGGTAGTGTGCTGGCTGGTCCCAGCACACTACCATTCTCACTATGAAAACTTTCCCTACTTCTCTTGTTGCTACCTTTGCAACATTGCACAGCTCCTGATGACGCACTGAAAAGTGTGAAAGTACTTGAGCTAAAGATTTACACCCCCCACCCCCAGTGGCTTGTCTTGCATTGTTAAGATCGCCTGTCTGCGATTGTTTTGTATATATGTATATATATATATTATTTTTCAACAAGTCGGCCGTCTCCCACCGAGGCAGGGTGACCCAAAAAGAAAGAAAAATCCCCAAATAGAAAATACTTTCATCATCATTCAATACTTTCACCTCACATATAATCACTGTCTTTGCAGAGGAGCTCAGATACGACAGTTCAGAATAGTCTCTCCAAACTGTCACCATCCCAGACCCCTCCTTCAAAGTGCAGGCATTGACTTCCCATTTCCAGGACTCAAGTCCGGCTAAATCTATAATAACCGGTTTCCCTGAATCCCTTCACTAAATATTGCCCTGCTCACACTCCAACAGCTCGTCAGGAACCAAAAACCATTCGTCTCCATTCACTATCTAACACGCTCACACACGCTTGCTGGAGGTCCAAGCCCCCACAAAACCTCCTTTACCCCCTCCCTCCAACCTTTTTGTGGACGACCCCTACCCCTCCTTCCTTCCCCTACAGATTTATACGTTCTCCAAGTGATTCTACTTTGATCCATTCTCTCTAAATGACCAAACCACCTCAACAACCCCTCTTCAGCCCTCTGACTAATACTTTTAGTAACTCCACACCTCCTAATTTCCACACTTCGAATTCTCTGCAAAATATTTACACCTCACATTTCCCTTAGGACATCTCCACTGCCTCCAGCCACCTCCTCTCTGACCTGTACTTAGCTCTGTGAAGACGTGTCTTGTGTGCTCTCTGTGAATCTGAACAAGATGTCCTCTCTTGAACTACTCTACTAGCAGCTGAAGGAAGAACTTAGGGTGGCTAAGCTTGAGATACAGCGACTGACTGAGGAAAACAAGAGGATTCGTAGTAATCCTTCTGTTGTGAATCCTCGAGTCAAGAAAGGAACCTGGACTGTGGCTGGAATGCATGGGACAAAGTTAAGGATCACGAGGACGGATGGAGAGGTAGAAACAACGAAGATCCAGAAGAACGTTGTGGAAACATCGAACCGATTCTGTGTTACCCGATGAATGTGAGTCGACTTCTGGGAGCGTCACGACGAACGACACTAAGGAAGGTAAAAACGTTGTTGTTGGGACAGCCAGGTTAGGTATATGGATAGGGCCTTCTGTTTGAAGGATAGGAGTAGGAGACAGAGGGTTTGCTTTCCTGGGGCTGGGATGGAGGATATTGTTAGCCGTCTGGACGACATCATGAGAGGTAATGGGAGCAATCCTATTATCTGTCTCAGTGCTGGAGGCAACGATGTTGGCAGACGTAGGAGTGAGGACCTGACTAGCAGGTATAGGTCAGCAATAGACATAAGTAGGAAGAAGGGTGGGAACCCTGTCATATGTGGTATTTTGCCAAGGAGAGGAGTTGAAAATAAATGGTTGTCCAGGGCAATTGATGTCAATTGCTGGCTGGACAAATACTGTAAGGAAAATGCAGTAACATTCATAGACAACTGGGACCTCTTCTATGGTAGAAATGACATGTATGCCAGGGATGGGGTTTACTTATCCAGGTCTGGGGTGGGGGCACTGGCAACTGCAGTGGAGGGAGCTGTTAGGACTTTAAACTAGAAATAGTTAGTGGTATGAGTTTTTTGGGAAAAACAGTGAAGTCCCAGTGTAGTAATATTATGAGTTCTAGGGGAACTAGTAATAGGCCGAATAAGGTAGATACTGGAAAACCAGTGGCACTAGATGACAAGGACAGTAATAGGTATAGTGGAAAAACAGAAATGAGCAGGAAGGGTAAAGAAAAAGGAGGGCCTTTAAATGTATATTACACCAATAGTCGTAGTGCTAGGAATAAGATAGACGAGTTGAGACTAGTTGCTAGTGCGGGTAATATTGATGGTTTTGCAATAACTGAGACGTGGTTTAATATGAAAAATCGGGACATGCCTGCTGACTGTCACATCCAGGGTTTTAAATTGTTCCAAGTAGACAGAAGTATCGGGAAGGGGGTGGGGTGGCACTCTTATGTCCGTGATCATTTAAATTGTTGCATAAAAAACGGGTATAAAGTCTGAAATAATTGCATACAGAGTTTGTCTGGATAGAATTTTCAGATGGGTGTGAAAAATTTATTTTAGGCGTGATATATCGTCCTCCAAACTTAGATAGGGAACAAGGGAGACTACTTTGGGAGAAAATTGTTATGTTGTGTGGGTATTGGGAGAGATAAGTAGGTTGTCAAAGACACTCCTTGTGAGGATGGTTACGATATATTTACAGTCTGTGGAGAGATCCCAGCCACGTCTGTCCAGCTTGTAGGTCTACCACTAGTGAGAGCGATGCCTCTGCGTGGCTATGCACATGCCTGAGCCTCTGACGTCAGCGGGTATCGTGACGTCACACGCAAAGGGACCAGCTGTATAAACAAAGATGAATGCTGGTACACTACACAAGTGTATATATAATACTGTCATGACAGTTAAGGCCACAAGGCATGATAACGTAGTAATTCTAGGGGACTTTAATTTTAGTCAGATTGATTGGAATTTCTTGACATGGAATTTAGAATCTAACGACATTTTAGAAGTAATTCAGGATTGTTTTTTGAAGCAGTTTGTGACAGAACCTACAAGGGGAAGTAACCTATTTGACTTGGTTCTGGCAAAAAAGGAAACCCTTGTTATTAATTTAGAAATTACAGAGGAACTCGGCACAAACGAATGGATGTATGATAGTAGGGATAACTCAATAACGGTCCTAGATTTTTGGTTAGCACATTACAATGGGATTAGATAACACTTATTATCTGTGGACTGGGGTAACGAAGAGAGCTATCAATATGACAGTTTTCTGAACACTATACATGCTGCCCAAAGAACATATAACCCATATAAAGAAATTAGATCAAGTAGAAATGACCCAAAATGGATAAATAATAGGCTCAAATATCTTTTAGGGCAGAAGAAAGGAATTTATAGGCGCATAAAAAGAGGTGAGGGTCATCTTATAAATCAGTATACTGACATTAAGAGGGGCGTTAAAAAAAGGATAAGAAAAGCTAAACGGGACTATGAAATTAAAGTTGCTAGGGATTCAAAAACTAACCCAAAAAGTTTTTCCCAGGTTTATAGAACAAGAGTTAGAGATAAGATAGGTCCCCTTAAAAATAACACTGGGCATCTTACTGACAAGGAGAATGATATGTGCTCTATTTTTAATACTTATTTTCTCTCGGTTTTCACACAGGAAGACATTAATAATATCCCAGTAATTAATTTTTATAGTGGCCATGAAGAAGATAAATTATGCAATATCACAGTCACTAACGAAATGGTTATGAAACAAGTAGACAGACTGAAACAAAATAAATCGCCGGGACCTGATGAACTTTTTTCAAGGGTTCTTAAGGAATGCAAAATGGAACTCTGTGAACCATTAACTAACATTTTTAACTCATCTCTTCAAACAGGTGTAGTGTCTGATATGTGGAAGATGACTAATGTAATTCCTATTTTTAAAGCAGGGAACAAGTCACTACCGTCAAATTACCGCCCAATAAGCCTGACCACAATTGTAGGTAAATTACTAGAGTCCATTATAGCTGATTTTATAAGAAGCCATCTGGATAAAAATAATTTGATTAATGATACTCAGCATGGATTCACGAGGGGCCGTTCCTGCCTAACTAATTTATTAACTTTCTTCGGTTAAACTTTTGAGGATGTTGATCACGATAAAGAATTTGATATTGTTTATTTAGATTTTAGTAATGCTTTTGATAGGGTACCGCACCAGAGACTATTAAAGAAAGTTGCAGCTCATGGCATTGTGGGAAAAGTGTTGTCATGGATCGAGTCATGGCTCACGAACAGGAAGCAGAGAGTGTGCATTAATGGGATTAAATCCGAATGGGGATCTGTAACAAGTGGCGTTCCACAGGGATCAGTCTTAGGCCCGTTGTTGTTTATAACATATATCAATGACCTTGACGAGGGAATTACTAGTGATATGAGCAAATTCGCCGACGACACAAAGATAGGTAGGATAATTGATTCAAACGTAGATGTCATGGAACTTCAGGAGAATTTAGACAAACTTAATTTATCGTCAGAAAAGTGGCAGATGCAGTTCAGTGTGGATAAATGCAAGGTTCTGAAGCTAGGGAGTGTCCATAACCCTAGCATTTATAAGTTAAATAATGTAGAACTTTGCCATTCAGATTGTGAAAAGGACTTGGGGGTTATGGTAAGCAACAGCCTTAAACAAAAAGAGCAATGCATAACGTGTGGATTTTCTTGCTAGCTCAGTTGAGGGTGTTGTTAGGACTTTAAACTAGGATTAGTTAGAGGTATGGGTTTAGAAATGGAAAATACTGAATGTCGAAATATAGATCTAGGCTTTGATATAAAAAATCCTAACAATAACAAGGACAGTAATAGGTATAGTGGAAAAACAGAAAGAAGCAGGAAGGGTAAAGAGAAAGGAGGGTCTTTAAAAGTGTATTATACAAATAGTCGTAGTGCTAGGAATAACATGGACGATTTGAGATTAGTTGCAAGTGCAGGTAACATTGATGTATTTGCCATAACTGAGACGTGGTTCAATACGAAAAATAGGGACATGCCTGCTGAATGTCATATACAGGGTTTTAAATTGTTCCAAGTAGACAGAAGTTTCGGGAAGGGGGGTGGAGTGGCACTGTATGTCAGAGATCGCTTGAACTGTTGCATAAAAACGGGAATAAAGTCTGAAATAACACATACAGAGTCTGTCTGGATAGAATTTTCAGAGGGGCATGAAAAATTGATTTTAGGTGTGATATACCGTCCCCCAAACTTAGATAGGGACCAAGGGAGACTACTATGGGAGGAAATTGTTAAGGCCACAAGGCACGATAACGTAGTAATTCTAGGGGACTTTAACTTTAGTCAGATTGATTGGAATTTCTTGACAGGGAATTTAGAATCTAACGACTTCTTAGAAGTAGTTCAAGATTGTTTTTGAAGCAGTTTGTGACAGAACCTACAAGGGAAATAACCTGCTTGACTTGGTTCTGGCAAACAAGAAAAACCCTTGTTAATAATTTAGAAATTACAGAGGAACTCGGCGCAAGCGACCACAAATCAATTATCTTTGGCATTGAATGGAAGTTTCATAGTAGGGATAATTCAGTAACGGTCCCAGATTTTCGCTTAGCAGATTACAATGGACTTAGAGAACACTTATCATCTGTGGACTGGGGTAATGAAGAGAGCTATCAATATGACAGTTTTATGAACACTATACATGCTGCCCAAAGAACATTTATCCCATATAAAGAAATTAGATCGAATAGAAATGACCCAAAATGGATGAATAATAGGCTCAAATATCTTTTAAGGCAGAAGAAAGGAATTTATAGGAGTATCAAAAGAGGTGAGGGTCATCTTATGAATCAGTATATTGACATTAAGAGAGATGTTAAAAAGAGGATAAGAAAAGCTAAACGGGACTACGAAATTAAAGTTGCTAGGGATTCGAAAACTATCCCAAAAAGTTTTTTCCAGGTGTATAGAACAAAAGTTAGAGATAAGATAGGTCCCCTTAAAAATAATTATGGGTATCTTACTGACAAAGAGAATGAAATGTGCCCTATCTTTAATAATTATTTTCTCTCGGTTTTCACTCAGGAAGACACTAATAATATCCCAAGAATTAGGTATTTTAGTGGGCCTGAAGAAGATAAATTATGTAGTATCACAGTCACTAGTGAAATGGTTATCAAACAGATAGACCGTTTGAAGCAAAATAAATCGCCAGGTCCTGATGAGCTTTTTTCAAGGGTTCTTAAGGAATGCAAAATGGAACTCTGTGAACCCTTAACTAACATTTTTAACCTATCTCTTCAAACAGGTGTAGTGTCTGATACGTGGAAGGTGGCTAATGTAATTCCTATTTTTACAGCAGGGGACAAGTCGTTACCATCAAATTACCGCCCAATAAGTCTAACATCAATTGTAGGCATATTACTAGAGTCGATTATAGCTGATAACATAAGAAGCCATCTCGATAGGCATAATTTGATTAATGATACTCAGCATGGATTCACCAGGGGCCGTTCCTGCCTAACTAATTTATTATTTTTTCAGTAAGGCTTTTGAGGCAGTTGATAAATTAGACACATATGCAACACTTGGGTATCTTTATTGAGGAAACGTTTCGCCACACAGTGGCTTCATCAGTCCATACAAAGGAGAATCGTGAAGAACAGGAGGAGTGTGAGGTTGTCAGTCCCTCAATCTTGAGTCGATGTTGTCAGTCCATCAATCTTGAATAGAATAACAGCATATGAGCAGAGGAAGCTTATATAATGTAGACAGGAGAGGTGCAGCAGTTGTAGGAGGTGTCACATTTGTTCAATGTGGAAGTAGGTCGTGCCCAAGGAATAGGCAAGCGAAGAAATCCCTGTATTAAGATACCAAGATGTTGCAGTGTCAGACAGGATGTGAATGAATGGTTCAGAGAACCGACGAGTTGGTAAATTAGACATATTTCTTCGCTTGCCTATTCCTTGTTCACGACCTACTTCCACATTGAACAAATGTGACACCTCCTACAACTGCTGCACCTCTCCTATCTACAGTATATAAGCTTCCTCTGCTCATATGCTGTTATTCTATTCAAGATTGATGGACTGACAACATCGACTCAAGATTGAGGGACTGACAACCTCACACTCCTCCTGTTCTTCACGATTCTCCTTTGTATGGACTGATGAAGCCACTGTGTGGCGAAACGTTTCCTCAATAAAGATACCCAAGTGTTGCATATGTGTCTAATTTACCAACTCTTTTGATACGCCTATAAATTCCTTTCTTCTGCCCTAAAAGATATTTGAGCCTGTTATTCATCCATTTTGGGTCATTTCTATTCGATCTAATTTCTTTATATGGGATAAATGTTCTTTGGGCAGCCTGTATAGTGTTAAGAAAACTGTCATATTGATACCTCTCTTCGTCTCCCCAGTCCACAGATGATAAGTGTTCTCTAAGTCCATTATAATCTGCTAAGCGAAAATCTGGAACCGTTACTGAATTATCCCTACTATCATACATCCATTCAATGCTAAAGGTAATTGACTTGTGGTCGCTTGAGCCGAGTTCCTCTGTAATTTCTAAATTATTAACAAGGGATTCCTTGTTTGCCAGAACCAAGTCAAGTAGGTTATTTCCCCTTATAGGTTCTGTTACAAACTGCTTCAAAAAGCAATCCTGAACTACTTCTAAAAAGTCGTTAGATTCTAAATTCCTGTCAAGAAATTCCAATCAATCTGACTAAAGTTAAAGTCCCCTAGAATTACTACGTTATCGTGCCTTGTGGCCTTAACAATTTCCTCCCAAAGTAGTCTCCCTTGTTCCCTATCTAAGTTTGGAGGACGGTAAATCACGCCTAAAATCAGTTTTTCACACCCCTCTGAAAATTCTATCCAGACAGACTCTGTATGTGTTAATTCAGACTTTATACCCGTTTTTATGCAACAATTTAAATGATCACGGACATAGAGTGCCACCCCACCCCCCTTCCCGATACTTCTGTCTACTTGGAACAATTTAAAACCCTGAATGTGACATTCAACAGGCAAGTCCCGTTTTTTCATATTAAACCACGTCTCAGTTATTGCAAAAACATCAATATTACCCGTACTTGCAACTAATCTCAACTCGTTCATCTTATTCCTAGCACTACGACTATTGGTGTAATAAATATTTAAAGACCCTCCTTTCTCTTTACCCTTCCTGCTCATTTCTGTTTATATTTATATCCCCCTTATTAATACCCATCTTCCACTTATATACCTCGATCATGTCTCCCCTCATTCTTCGTCTTACAAGTGAATGTAATTTAAGGGTCTTCAATCTTTCTTCATACGGAAGATTTCTAATGCTATGAATTAACTTTGTCATTCGTCGCTGAATGTTTTCTAACGAATTTATATCCATTCTGTAAAATGGAGACCAGAACTGAGCTGCATAATCTAGGTGAGGCCTTACTAATGATGTATAAAGCTGAAATATAACCACTGGACTTCTGTTGCTTACACTTCTTGATATAAATCCCAGTAATCTATTTGCTTTATTTCTTACGCTTAGGCATTGCTGACTTGGTTTGAGGTTGCTGCTTACCATAACCCCCAAATCCTTTTCGCATTCTGTACGGCTGAGTTCAACATTATTAAGCTGGTAGGTGCTAGGGTTATGAACATTCCCGAGCTTTAGAACTTTGCATTTATCTATATTGAACTGCATCTGCCATTTTTCTGACCAGGAATTGAGTTTGTCTAAATCCTCCTGAAGTTCCGTGACATCTACGTCTGAATCGATTATCCTACCTATCTTCGTGTCATCAGCGAATTTGCTCATATCACTAGTAATTCCCTCGTCAGGGTCATTTATATATATTATAAACAACAACGGGCCCAAAACCGATCCCTGTGGAACGCCACTTGTTACAGATCCCCACTCAGATTTAACCCCATTAATGCACACCCTCTGCTTCCTATTGGTGAGCCATGACTCGATCCATGAAAACACTTTTCCCATACATTTATTAAAAAAAATACCAACCACTCCAACACAATATCCCCCTACTTTTAACATTTGTGTCATGATCTCGTCAGTTCCTGCTGCTTTACCCCCTTTCATTCTATGTAATCTCCACGCACTCAACATTTCCCAAAATCTCTCTCTCCTCTACACTTCTCTCTTCTCCAGGTGCATAAACACTTACTATAACCCACTTTTCACATCCAACCTTTATTTTACACCACATAATCCTTGAATTTATACATTTATATTCGCTCTTTTCCTGCCATAACTTATCCTTCAACATTATTGCTACTCCTTCTTTAGCTCTAAATCTGTTTGAAACCTCTGACCTAATCCCATTTATTTCTCCCCACTGAAACTCTCCTACCCCCTTCAGCTTTTTTCCCCTTATAGCCAGGACATCCAGCTTCTTCTCATTCATAACATCCACAATGATCTCTTTCTTATCATTCGCACAACATCCACGCACATTCAAACATCCCACTTTGATGGGTTTCTTCTTTTTCTTTTTAGTAAATTATAAGGGAAAAGTGGTTACTAGCCCATTGTTCCCAGCATTTTAGTTGACTTTTACAACACGCATGGCTTACGGAGGAAAGATTCTTATTCTAATTCCCCATGGATATAATAAGAACAAGAACTATTAAGATAAAATCAAAGAAAAAACTCAGATGAGTGTGTAAACATAAACGTGTACATGTATGTGTAGTGTGACCTAAGTGTAAGTAGAAGTAGCAAGACGTACCTGAAATTTTGCATGTTTATGAGACAGAAAAAAGACACCAGCAATCCTACCATCATGTAAAACAAATACAGGCTTTCTTTTTACACTCATTCGGTAGGACGGTAGTACCTCTCCGAATGGTTGCTGTCTACCAACCTACTACCTATATATATGTATATATATATATATATATATATATATATACACAGTGGACCCTCGGTTTTCGTTGAAAATTCTTTCCAGAATGCTGTTTGAGTGCCGTTGCCGAACGAATTTGTTCTCATAAGCACAAATGTGAATTAGATTAGTCATTTCAGACCCCCAAAAATACACTTACAGAAGCACTTACGAAAATACACTTACATAAATGTTCGAGTTTGGAGGTGAACGAAAACCGAGGGTCCACTGTACGTATATGCAAAATAACCACGGGGGTGAGTTGAATGGTAGCTCTAGGCCTTTCGTGTTGCAATCAACACAGACGCTTGCAGTGTTGCAGAAAAGAGGATGATGCCCAAGTAAACATGTTCCGAGAAAACGTTTTTGCAATATTTGTATATATATATATTATGCAAAATTAGCCACAGAGGCACTGCATACATTTTCAAAGCATTTCCAGGTATTTTGTAAATGATATGTACATGTATAGTGTTGTGTATTACAGCAGTGATATAAGGTATAATGTATGCATAATGCGTAATGTATGTGTAATGTATTAAGGCAGTGATGTATTTGCAAGATGTGAGTTCGTGTGGTCTCCTGAGGCCACGTCAGCCAGGGTCCAGGATGCCGACGCTGTTGTCTTCTTCAGTATGGACTTCCCAAGCCGGCAGCTACCCCGCCGCTCTTCCCGCCAGCTCTGGATATGGCTGGAAATGGAGGTAGTACTTTGGTATTTATGAATCATGTTTCATAAAAAAGCAGTTTTAAAAATAATATGAATATTTCTTTTGGTTTATGTAAATTGGATTCATTCACGAGTTGTCTGGGGAGTCGAGTTGTGTTTAAGGTTCGTCAGGTGTCACTGACAAATGATATTCAAATCACAAATGTCTGGTACGTCATCAGACATTCTTTATCAAGTGGCGAGGAAAATAAAACAAAGCAAGTTTCAATTAAGGTGCATAAAACAACAGATGAAGCCTTTTGTTCACTGTTTTTGTTGCCGGTTTTCAGTATGAAGATTCAGTTGAAGAGGAATTTATCTTTTGTCATCCATTTAAAAAACTACTGATGCTGCCAGTGTTATGAACTTAGTTTCAGCATTTTTCTGAAAAAGGTAGACCTCTCATAGGATCTGCTCTATAGGATTTGTACTGATGGTGCTCCTGCAGTGCATGGCTCACGATTAGGAATCATCAAAAATAGAGAAAAGAGAGAAACTCTAGTATTGTAGGTACTCACTGTATGGGTCATGGTTGAAGCACTTGTCTCCGATGCTTCCAAGGTGTTGCAAGCTGCCATACAGATTGTGACCTACATAAAAGGTAGTGCTCTGAACTCACGACTATTTAGAAAACTGAGCCAAGATCAGGTCATCAGAATCTCTTGTTTCACAAGCATGTTCGCTGGTTATCTGAAGGCAACATGTTGGCAGGAGTTTAGCAATCTACGAGAAGAACCGAGTACGTTCATGGAAGCTCGAGGGAAAGTTGACCTTCCAGCTTCACTTAACAATAAAAGTTTTGTGCTGTCTTTTTCATACCTTACGAATATGTTTGAAGCACTAAATTAAATATGAAGCTTCGTGGAAAAGAGAAAGCAATGATTAATCACAGTGTGAGCGATCTACGGTGTCCCGTAGCTCACACTGAGGTCCTGGGGTGGATTCCCGGCACGGCTTGAACATTAGGACGTGTTTCCATAACAAACCTGCTGTCACTGTTCACCCATCAGTAAAATGGGTAACTGGGTGTTAGTCGACTGGTGTGGGTTGCATCCTGGGATAAAATTGCCCGAAATGCTCAGCATAACAAGGGGCTTTCTATATAGTAGTATGTCATTGATGTCAGCTAGGACTGTATACCTTGTACATGTACTTGTAGAAATAAAGATATTATTATTATTATTATTATTACAATCTCGCCAAAGCTCTCGTTGATACTCCAGCCAAACAACCTTTGCAAGACAACAGCAAAGAGCACCTTGCAATCCCTGGCAGAATTAAAGCAATAATTTCCTGAAATATAGCATGATATTGTAGTCATGATCCTTACAAGAAATCCTTAAACACGTCGGGTAGATGATTTGTCTGAATAAATACAGAAAGAGTTCTTGGACTTTATCAATAATGGAAGAACTTGGCATATTTTGGGTGAATATAAACAAAACCATTGCAAAGTAGGTCGTCTTCCTTCGACAACTCTGCTGTCGTCTTCTTCAGTATGTCTTTGTGAGTCTTGATTCTCCATACTATTGATAATGAAGATGCTCTCTCTACCAGTGAAAGAAACAGTGTCATGTCTCAAATTAACAGTGTTTACCCTCGCTCCATCTTCATTCCTAATTTCTTTCCCTAACCCTCTTTCCATCTCCCCCACCCCCCCATTTTGTCTTACCTCACTCTTTTCCGTCTCTTATTCTCCTCTTATCATTCTTTTTTCACCCTCATCACTTTCCTTCCCTCTCCTCTGACACCTTCAAATCTCTTCTTTCCTCTCTTCTCCCTCCCCTTCTATTTCTTCTCACACGTTTTTACTTTTCTTTCCAAAAGATGAATTTGGTTACTAAAGGAAATAATTATTGTATTAGTTCAGTTTTGTTATACGAAGAAGTCATTGATAAAGACCTATTGTTTAGAGCTGTTTTTTTTCTAATAAAATTTCTCTTATTTGTTTTTAAAAGTGGGTTGGAATCTAAAATATTGACGGGTTAGAGCAGATACAGGGTCCTCCAAGTGGTCCACAAACATAAGAGGGTTTAGAATCCCTGATCAAGAGAGATCTCAGGAAGAGTTAAGACTGGAAGTAACGAAACATTGACATCGATTATGAAAAATTATCAAGGGGTGTACATCACTGTACATCACACTGGTAATATAAAGCTGGCAACCGTAACAACATTCTTCACCATCCTCAACCATGAGTCAGTACTATAAATCACGTACAGAGTATTGAGCACTATCATAGATTCTGCCTAATTAACCATGTACATCAGTACAGTGCGTGAAGGACAACATGGAAATTCTAGATGCTCGTAAAAAGAAGACTAGTTCTAATTGATAAGAGGAGAGACAAAATGAACTGAATCTATTGAGTTTAGAAGATCCAAGGCCCTTGTGAGACATGATAACGTCGATCATGATACTCGAATGAATTTAAAAGATGAATAGAGTCGAGGTGGTACATAAGGAGGATGACAATGCAGATGAACCACAAGGGCGTCAGGGAATACTTTTTCAGTTTCAGGGAGTCAAGAATGCGGCTTAAACTATATTCAGTCTCAAGAGCAGATTTAATTGGGTTCAAATGGTTAAGGATCAACAGCGTCGGTCGGTCATGTAACTGGAAGGTTAGAGTTACAGGAACAAGAGTTAAGACTCGACTCTGGCAACAACACACATGTTTAAACACACAAAGATGCAAACAAAGAGGACAGGAACTAAGGCAAGCCTCGTGACCTTTGAATCTTCAGTCTTATAAGATCAAGTGACACGATCCGTGTTAATTAAACAGTCTTAAAACAGTGCCTGACTCACTGTGTCTTCTATCTGCTTCAGTATGTCTGCATATGTCTGTCTCTCTTTCTTTTGTATGTTTATAAATGTCTGCCTCTCTCTTCTGTATATCTGTGCCTATATTTTGTATGTATGTATGTGTCTGCCTCTGTGTTGTGTGTGCTTGTAAATGCCTGCGTCACTCTTCTGTCTGTCACTGTCTCTCGTCTGTGTTGTAATGTCTGTCTCCTGTCTGTCCTTGTCTTCTGTCTGTCCTCGTGTGTGTCTCTTTTCTGCCTGTCTTTCTCTCAACCTGCCCCTATCTGTTTTTATCTCTCTCCTTTCTTTCCTTATTTTTCTCTCTTGTCTGTCCCTGTTTACCTCTCTTCTGTCTCTTATTCTGTTGGCCCCTTTTTACCTATCTTCTTTTTACCTATCTTCCTTATTCTGTTTGTTGGTTCCTATTTGTCTGTTTCTTGTCTTCTTGTTCTGTTTGTTGGCTCCTGTTTGTCTGTTTCTTGTCCTCTTATTCTGTTTGTTGGCTCCTGGTTTGCCTGTTTTTTGCCTCCTTATTCTGTCTGCCCCGTTTTCCTCTCTTCTGTCTTCTTATTCTGTCTGCCCTGTTTACCTGTCTTCTAACTCTGCCTTGTTTACCTCTCTTCTGCCTTCTTACTCTGTTTGCCTTGTTTTCATCTTCTATATCTTTCTTGTTTTCTTCCTGTCTGCTTCGCACACTTATTCCTTCGCTTCTCTCTCAACATTCAGGATTAACATTTCATACCATACGTGTGTACTCCTGCGTGATTACATGCGAATAATCACTTGAGTGCACATATATGAGGGCTTGAGTACATGTATGTAAGTAATTGAATACGTGTACATAATTGCCTTGGTTCATGCACAATAGCGAGTCCAAAAAGGAGAATTCTGAGTACATAAACGTGAATGCTTGTGTGCATACAGTGCTTGAGTACAAACACAGTAATTCTGTAGTACAAACATATTAATATTTAAGTACAGACATAACTTGAGTACATATACAGTAATACATAACCATATATATTAATGTTTCAATATATATTTTTATGAATGTGCGTGAGTACATAAATAGTAGTAGCAGCTGAGTACACATACAGAAGTTCTTGAGTACATAAACAATAGAGTATAAACTGAATATATATGGAGTAGTACTTGAGTACATACACCATAGCACTAGACGAGTTAGGAGCGATAATGTCAGAGGATCTCACACTCATGGATCATAACATTAACACTGTTACAACAGTGAGGAAAATAATAGGATGTAAATCATACCACGGGTGGGGTTCGAACCCGCGGCCAGAGTGTCTCAAAACTCCAGACCGTTGGATGAATCTTACTGAAGCTAGCTGGCCCAGTGGCTTACGCGACGGTCTGGAGTTTTGAGACTCTCTGATCGCGGGTTCGAACCCCACCCGTGGTATGGTTTGTTTGCAATCGTTTCATTACGATTTCTTAAGTCATGATATTATGTATAATGTGAACCATCACAACAAGTGATGCCAACTCAGTGATGATCCTCTTTAAGTAACCTGCTCTCTCTCTAGGCTGGAATATTGCTGTACACTAACAGCCCCTTTCAAGGCAGGTGAAAGTGGAGATCAAGGAAATGTACAGAGAACCTGCACTGCATGTCCCTTGACCTGTACTCCTTGAAACACAGGCGAGAAAGATTCAACCAAATTTATACCTGAAAAATTCTAGTTCTTAGTCCCAAATCTGCACACGAAGTCACTCCCTACGAAAGCAAAAGGTACCAAGAGTACAATGAGAGAAAATACTTAAATGTAAGGGGTCCAAAACTATTCAGCAGCCTCATATCATACATAAGGACGATTACCAGGTTAGGTTAGGTAAGGTTTGTCAGGAAACAGGACAAGTGTTTCCTGACGAAGGTCTTAGTCATATGATAACCCGCCTCTGGAACTTTTGGTCATCAGATCGAGGCCTTCCGCTGGCTTACCGGTTCACCCCTTTAAAAATTAGGGCTATGATTATAACAATTTTTATGGATATTACCAAATAGCAATTGTTATTTGGTAATCCCCGGTCTGTGACCAGGCCTCGGGGGAGCTGACCCTCGAGATACTCTAGGTAAAGTACAGACACAATAGTGCTTGAGAACAGACACAATAGTGCTTGAGAACAGACACAATAGTGCTTGAGAACAGACACAATAGTGCTTGAGAACAGACACAATAGTGCTTGAGTGCATACAAAATAGTGCTTGAGAATAGACACAATAGTGCTTGAGAACAGACACAATAGTGCTTGAGTGCATACACAGTAGTGCTTGAGTACATACACAGTAGTGCTTGAGTGCATACACAGTAGTGCTTGAGTGCGTACACAGTAATGCTGTTAACACAGTAGTATTTGAGTACATACACAGTAGTATTTGAATACATACACAGTAGTATTTGAATACATATATAATATTGCTTGAGTACATGCAGAGTGGTTCTTGAGTACACATTCGCTGCTACAGCCGGGTCAAGACACTCGTTTGGGAGATCAAAGGATCAAGTCCCTCACAGAGGATCGAGTTTTCAGAGTTTCACACACATGAGTACATACACACGGGTGCATGCACATGAGTGCATACACATGAGTACATACATAGAGCATGATGACACACATGAGCATATACACAGCGCATCACACACAATACATACACAATATCACACGCATACACGTGGGTGCTTACACAAATGTGTTTGAGTACGTATGTATAAGTATACTGTATACACATGAGTACATGCCCGTGAGTACATATAAACAATTCACCTTAATCACAAACACACGAGTACATTCAGAACAGCGATTGAGTACAAAAACATGTGTACTCGACAATAAAAATTTAATTTAGAAAAAATATAGGAGAATATAGTGAATTGCACAAACATAGGTATACAAAAGAGACAATAGATGCATGAGTATGAATTGTGATTTAAAGTGAATAGAAAGGCTGCGACTTATATATTGAACATTTATGTAATTAATGTACAATATGCAGAATCTATGTCACATTTAGGATATAGGACATAGAGCTTCTACTCACGTTGAGTCGGACACCAGAATTATCAAAGATAAGTGTTCCTTATGTATGTGTGTGTTCTGCTGTAGTTATTCAGAAAGATTCGGAACGTTTGTGTCGATATTCATATCAAGTGTCCTGTGTGTTTAATCTGTATTGAGTAAATTCAGTCTTTTGAATAATGGCAGTGTGAATTGTTTGATTTTAATTGGGTGATCATTGCAATAGCTGTTTTTTTTTGGTTATATAACGATGGATTTTAGGTGATTTGCTATTGCAGATCCTAAGTACAGATGCCAAAACTGAGGTCAGGTTAGATTGAATAATGATGTTTTTTTTCTGGTACATAATACTATATTTTTTAAAGAATGCTTGTAGTTTCGCAATTTTTTTTTTTTAGAGATCTTCGATATGAGTACTGAATTTTACTTAGCTTCATCTATGTGTGATTTATATATCTCTTCAGCTGATTATTTTTTACTTTATTCACAAACAATATGTTGTAGGTCTTATCAATAATGATAGAAATTTTGGCTGTCTGATATTTAGATATCTTCATAAGCTCGTCGTTATTATCTGTTATGTTGAGGATAACCGAATCCGGATTTGATAAGACGGACGTTGTCATCTGCAGACAGGACTGGTGTCTCTGGGGAGGCATTACGTAGGTCACTGATGCATATAATAAATAATAGAGGCAATAGGACGCCTCCCTGTGGCACCCCAATGTTGACAGGTTGGGTTGGTCACAGGTTGTAGTCTGTCCTACAGTCACATGTAGTCTGTCCTTACTATGCTCTCACAAACAGTCACATGTAGTCAGACTACATGTGACTGTGAGAGCATAGTAAGTTTATTTAGGTACAAGTACAATTATCATACACAGTGTAAATTACCTAGGATAACCCAAAAAAGAGTCAAGGTGACTTATTTCTATTGGGGTCCTTGTAAAATCTTATTTAAAGCCTAGCAGTAAATTATAGTGTTCTAGTTTAAGTACCATTGTATTGTGGTCTACTGTGTTAGAAGCTTATCATAGATCAGTAGATGCCCATTGAATATTCATTATTTTCTAGAGTGGAATAGACAGTCTAGTATTTTTATTATGGCATCACTGGCACTTTTCTCTGGCCTGAAATCAAACTAGCAAGGGTTAAAAGTTTTGTTTAGAACTGAATACATACGAATATATTTGATCCATTTATTATTATTTTTTTTTTTAGATGTTGATGGCAAGCTGGAAATTGGCCTGTAGTTGTTGATTTCTGTTCAGTTTACACTTTCATGAATTGGCGTAAGATGCGTTGTCTTAAATGTTTGGCGAAAGCTGCAATGATAGGTGATAACACATGAAATGCTTTCTCATGTATGGCCGATGGTAAATTCGCCTTGGTTCTTGATTATTATTCAGCGAATTTAAAACTGAAATTCCAGCCCATGTTACATGCACAGTAGTTCTTAAAACAGTGTCTGAAGCATTCCCTCACCTTCAGGCGCCGTCCATGAGCCAGCTGACTACAGGGGCGTGGGCATCAGCGGAGCGTAATGGCGTCTTCTTCAACCTAACCATGTCTTATCACAGTCTCAACCACATCGTTATCCCTAATGGCTACCTGCTGCCCCTGGACACCCCGCCACACTGCCCCTTACAGCCAGTCACCATGTTAAACACCTCATCATCTACTTTCATCAGCTATAGTGAACATATGAGAAAGTACGACGCACTGATGCGGGCGAAAGGTCGTCACATGGACAACTGGTTGCGTACTGAAGCAACTGTGCTCCATCACAGCTCACAAGGAGTCTATCCAAAGAGAGACGAGGCAGAAACAGACGCCCCGATGAACATTACTCAAACTCGGAATACAAACACTGAGAATTACACATTAAAGAATCAAAATATGTTAGGAAAACGTCCTGGATTTATGAGAGAAGCGATGATGGAAAGCAGTGACAGTTACAATAACTATGGATTAACGAAAGAAGAGATAATGTGGGCAAGCAGGCGGCAGCTGGTGGCCTGGATGGCTAGCCACTGTCCCACTGTTTCTCGTCGGGAGTCGCTGGTGGCAGCGCTGCAGACTCACATCTCCGTCACCACAGTAGGAAAGTGTGGCCAGCTTACCTGTGGCAGGAACCACATGGACACCTATTGCTTCCGCTGGCTGGCTGGCTCACACCTCTTCTACTTGGCGTTTGAGAATGATCTTTGCGACGACTACCACACTGAGAAGCTTTGGCGTCCGCTTGAGTATGCCATGGTACCAGTAGTGTATGGCGGCCCTTCCTACGAACATCTTCTTCCATTTGGTTCCTATATAAATGTGATGGCTTTTTCGAGCGCTGAAGCGTTGTCTGTTCACCTGGTGCACCTGGCCAATCACCCAACAGCCTACCTGAGACACCTTCAGTGGAAGAAGTACTGGAGAGTGAGGTGGCCGGTGCCATGGTGTAACCTGTGTGCTCATCTCCACCAGCCACACCACAGCCACCATCATACCACTCTCGATTCATGGTGGAACTCCACTACGCAGTGCTACGACCCTTTGATGTGGTAACCTTTGCTCATGTCAACCTTTATTCCAACATGTAATGTACATATATGAGGCCTATACCTTCGAGTATCCGGCAACATCCAGTCACCGTGTCATTAGCAGTGACTGACAGTGTGAGTACGAAAAAAAAGGTAAATAAAAGAGCAGAAAAAAATATAGTGACGGCAAAATTAAATACATTTAAAGAGTGTTGCTAGACTCATGAGGGAGCATTTTTTTTTAAATTTGGATAAAAAATATAGTGCATAAGTGTGAACCGTATAAAGATATCTCAGAGTAAGTCAAGACTTATAATAATAGATAAACCAAGTGGACGGAAACGGTAAAGTGGGATAGACTGGAGACATTCTCACTTATTTATTGGATCAAATCAGGTCAGTATTAAGCAATTTAGTGGCCTTAGCTGACTGTAAGAGGTAATCAGCATCAGGCTCTCCAGAATTAGGTATTCACTCTCTTTATAGAATTAGGTGTCCTTGGAGGCTGTATGCCCAGGCAGCAGATTATTAGTAAGTAATTAGTAATAATTAGATACATCCCTGTGATAATTAGCAGGGGTCAAGTGAGTTACAAAATAAACTTATTTTATTGCTTTTTTAAAATACATTTATAAGGCAGTACTACATTGCTACAAACCCTTGTGGTTTAGCGCTTCTTTTGATATATAATAATACATTGCTACACATTTATACAGAACTGAAACAGGCTCACATTCGTTATGGTTAATTACTTATGAAAATTATACAGATTTATCAAGGATAATTCAACATTGATAAAATATATAAATTCGAGAACACAAGAAATAAAAGCATGCAAATCTGCACAAATTCATGGCCGTACTAGCGTCTAGTGTCCCCCTCTCGGTAGTGTATCAATAAACTGTATTTTTACCAGGGACGTCAGGCTGGCACAGAGACCAGTTATCTGAGTAGCACTCTTGAATGCCTCTACAGCTGTTCTTGGTGCAGTGCTAGACAGTTATTTTATTGGCCCAATTATTTTATGGTAGGCCAGGAATCGAGCCTCTGATATTTTAGCATGCCTCCCAAGAAGCCCGCCAAAATTTTCAAATAGCTTCAGGGAGAACTTTGAGTTTTTCCTGAGGCAAGTTTATTTTTTCTCTGAGGACGAGGGTCCCCAGGACAGTTCCAGAGGTGGTAATATACATATATGTGTGTGTGTGTGTGTATGTATGTATTTATACATGTAAGACTGCAGATCAAATAATGAGAGGTCACCTGAGTGGTAGACTACGATCGGGTGAACCATCACACATCTTCAGAATTCAGTTTACCTTTCCGTGTGTCATCAGGAAGTTGTGTTTGCAGGCATTCTCAGCATCCTCAGCTAATATCTTGCGCCTTACACAAACTTCCTCCGCAAACTTCTGCTTTTTTGGTCTAAAGTTCAAGATTGTCTCCCACTAACTCGTGCTGACAGCTGTGTCAGCGTTGGGCTCGGCTTTGCCGGTCTCAACTCGTGACTAGCAGAAAGTAATTTTTTTTTTAACTGCAGCTTCTAATTATGTATTTGTAGCTACAAGATCAGAACTATGCTTGTGGTATCTCGTCTTCATTAAGTTTTTCATTATATTTTTTAAAATTTCTCACTGGTTGAAAATTAATTCAATTGATCTGCCACTCTACGAAGAGAAATTGCCTAGTTTTTTCGGTTCCATTATTTTCTCAATTTATAACTGGTCAGTTATTATCCCCGTTGCAGCTACTAAGAAGAATTGTTTCATGTCTTTTTATGACCTCATATGTCATTATCATGTCTTCTCTTTCTCTCCCATCTGGAGTCTACATGGAGGGTATTGCGGGGATCAACGCCCCCGTGGCCCGGTCAACAACCAGGCCTCCTGGTAGATCAGGCCCTGATCAACTAGGCTGTTACTGCTGGCCGCACGTAGTCCAACGTACGAACCACAGCCCGGCTGATCCGGCACTGACTTTAGGTATCTGTCCAGCTCCCTCTTGAAGACAACCAGGTGTCTATTGGTAATTCCCATTATGGCTGGTGGGAGGCTGTTGAACAGTCTTGGGCCCCGGACACTTACTGTGTTTTCTCTTAGTGTACTAATGGTGCTCCTACTTTTCATTGGGCGTATGTTACATCGCCTGCCAAGTCTTTTGCTTTCGTAGGGAGTGATTTCTGTGTGCAGATTAGGGAGCAGTCCCTCTAGGATTTTCCAGGTGTAGATTATGATGCATATCTCTCGCCTGCGTTCCAGGGAATACAAGTCAAGGGCTTCCAAACGTTCCCAGTAGTTGAGGTGTTTGATGGAGCTGATATGTGCAGTAAAGGTTCTCTGCACATTCTCTGGATCTGCGATTTCACCTTCCTTGAATGGAGATGTTAATGTACAGCAGTATTCCAGCCTATAGAGAGCAAGTAATTTAAAACGGATCATCATTTGCTTGGCATCGTTTGTTTTGAATGTTCTCATTGTCCATCCTATCATCCTCCTCGCAGATGTGATAGTGAGATCTTCAGACATTACCACTCCCAGGTCCTTCACATTACTTTTCCGCTCTATTGTGTGATTAGAGCTATTTATAAAGACTATCAATCTTTATAAATATTTTTTTCATGGTTTGGTTGTCATTTTGTAGCTCTGCTTCGGATCGTTTTTTTTTTTTTATTAACACATCGGCCGATTCCCACCAAGGCAGGGTGGCCCGAAAAAGAAAAACTTTCATCATTATTAACTCCATCACTGTCTTGCCAGAGGGGTGCTTTACACTACAGTTATAAAACTGCAACATTAACACCCCTCCTTCAGAGCGCAGACACTGTACTTCCCATCTCCAGGACTCAAGTCCGGCCTGCCGGTTTCCCTAAATCCATTCATAAATGTTACTTTGCTCACACTCCAACAGCACGTCAAGTATTAAAAACCATTTGTCTCCATTCACTCCTATCAAATACGCTCACACATGCTTGCTGGAAGTCCAAGCCCTCGCACACAAAACCTCCTTTACCCTCCCTCCAACCTTTCCTAGGCCGACCCTACCCCGCCTTCCCTCCACTACAGATTTATACATTCTCGAAATCATTCTGTCTCGTTCCATTCTCTCTACATGTCCGAACCACCTCAACAACCCCTCCTCAGCTCTCTGGATAATAGTTTTGGTAATCCCACACCTCCTCCTAATTTCCAAACTCCGAATTCTCTGCATTATATTCACACCACACATTGACCTCAGACATGACATCTCCACTGCCTCCAGCCTTCTCCTCGTTGCAACATTCATCACCCATGCTTCACACCCATATACTTCCATGGACAAAGTTCTTTGTCTCCACAGACTCCGATGTGCTCCACTTACCCTTTTCCCCTCATCAATTCTATGATTCACCTCATCCTTCATAGACCCATCTACTGACATGTCCACTCCCAAATATCTGAATACATTCACCTCCTCCATACTCTCTCCCTCCAATCTGATATCCATTCTTTCGTCACCTAATCTTTTTGTTATCCTCATCACCTTACTCTTTCCTATATTCACTTTCAATTTTCTTATTTTACACACCCTACCAAATTCATCCACCAACCTCTGCAACTTCTCTTCAGAATCTCCCAAAAGCACAGTATCATCAGCAAAAAGCAACTGTGACAACTCCCACTTTGTATTTGATTCTTTATCTTTTAACCAAACACCTCTTGCCAAGACCCTCGCACTCACTTCTCTTACAACCCCATCTATAAATATATTGAACAACCACGGTGACATCACACATCCTTGTCTAAGGCCCACTTTTACTAGGAAATAGTCCCCTCCCTCCTACACACACTAACCTGAGCCTCACTATCCTCAAAAAAACTCTTCACTGCTTTCAGTAACCTACCTCCTATTCCATACACCTGCAACATCTGCCACATTGCCCCCTATCCACCCTGTCATACGCCTTTTCCAAATCCATAAATGCCACAAAACCTCTTTACCCTTATCCAAATACTGTTCACCTATATGTTTCACTGTAAACACTTGGTCTACACACCCCTACCTTTCCTAAAGCCCCCTTGTTCATCTGCTAACCTGCTTTCTGTCTTACTCTTAATTCTTTCAATAATAACTCTACCATACACTTTACCAGGTACACTCAACAGACTTATTCCCTTATAATTTTTGCACTCTCTTTTGTCCCCTTTGCCTTTATACAAAGGAACAATACATGCTCTCTGCCAATCCCTAGGTACCTTACCCTCTTCCATACATTTATTAAATAATAGCACCAACCACTCCAAAACTATATCCCCTCCTGCTTTTAACATTTCTATCTTTATCCCATCAATCCCAGCTGCCTTATCCCCTTTCATTCTACCCACTGCCTAACGAACTTCCCCCACACTCACAACTGGCTCTTCCACACTCCTACAAGATGTTATTCCTCCTTCCCCTATACACGAAATCACAGCTTCCCTGTCTTCATCAACATTTAACAACTCCTCAAAATATTCCCTCCATCTTCCCGATACCTCTAACTCTCCATTTAATAACTCTCCTCTCCTATTTTTAACTGTCAAATCCATTTGTTCCCTAGGCTTCCTCAACTTATTAATCTCACTCCAAAACTTTTTCTTATTTTCAACAAAATTTGTTGATAACATCTCACCCACTCTCTCATTTGCTCTCTTTTTACATTGCTTCACCACTCTCTTAACATCTCTTTTTCTCTCCATATACTCTTCCCTCCTTGCATCACTTCTACTTTGTAAAAACCTCTCATATGCTAACTTTTTCTCCCTTACTACTCTCTTTACATCATCATTCCACCAATCACTCTTCTTCCCTCCCGCACCCACTCGCCTGTAACCACAAACTTCTGCTGAACACTCTAACATTACATTTTTAAATCTACCCCATACATCTTCGACCCCATTGCCTAAACTCTCACTAACCCATCTATCCTCCAATAGTTGTTTATATCTTACCCTAACTGCCTCCTCTTTTAGGTTATAAACCTTCACCTCTCTCTTACTTACTGCTTCTATTTTCCTTGTATCCCATCTACCTTTTACTCCCACTGCAGCTACAACTAAAAAGTGATCTGATATATCTGTGGCCCCTCTATAAACATGTACATCCTGAAGTCTACTCAACAGTCTTTTATCTACCAATACGTAGTCCAACAAACTACTGTCATTTCGCCCTACATCATATCTTGTATACTTATTTATCCTCTTTTTCTTAAAATATGTATTACCTATAACTAAACCCCTTTCTATATAAAGTTCAATCAAAGGGCTCCCATTATCATTTACACCTGGCACCCCAAACTTACCTACTACACCCTCTCTAAATGTTTCTCCTACTTTAGCATTTAGGTCCCCTACCACAATTACTCTCTCACTTGGTTCAAAAGTTCCTGAACATTAGGTAGTCGATACATATTCCAATTTTGACCTATGTTACGTTGTAACATAGGTCCAAATATATTGGAAAATTATTTTATAGTTTGCCAGTGAAACAAATGAATTTCTTGTATCGTTTATGTGATCTTCTGATGAAAAGTTCTTTGTCAATAATAATGTTTGCAAAATTTGGTCAATGGTGGTAACAAATAACGAAATGTATGTAAACAAGTCACAAGTGTAGCACAAGAATATTAATGAGACGTTTCGCTCACTTGGAGGTTTGTCAATCCAATGAGACACTTCCCCGTAACCGAATAATTTCTTTAATAAATGTACGAGTGCTGAACTAGTATCTAATATACATTATTATTATTATCTTATTATTTATTCAATAATATTTTTTTTAAGGATATTGTAACTATTACCACTATTCTATGATTATCTTTGTATATCTTCATTATTTTTTAAATCTTTACAACTAACTTTCCTAACTGTGAGTACTACATTATGTAGTGAATTTATCTACCAACATTTATACTCGCTTATACTTATATACATGGTCAGTGATATACCCAGGTCCTATCTAGGGCCAACTTTGTAATCAGATATTGACTGATTTTCAATGAATAACCTCATAAGAAATTAACAATGTAAGAGCAGTGCAGTAAGCCATATGGCTCACGATTCAACGCCTACCACCTAACCATTCCTATTCATATATACGCCTTACATCTTTTTTTTTAACGCTATCCAAGGTTTTGGATGCACGACCTGTGTCAGGAAACACAAATCCTTTTTCCTGACAAATAAAACAATCTTGGCCACTTTGTTTACAAAGTGGTCGAGATTCATTATCAGCGGAGAGCTGCCCCGACGAAAACAAAAATCTCAACAACTATTACGCACGAGCGCCTGTACAAATACAAATACATATTTTTATTTCATTGCAAATTTACATTGAGATTATGTAATTACAATAATGGCATTATGGGCAGACTAAATTTAATGGCTTACAGACTACTTAATACTAGAGAAATTGATCATAGTTTTAGTTGTTTTTATTTATAGCAGATAGTAAGTTTACTCAAATTAACAATCTGGGGATATTACATTGGGACAAGTTGAAAGTATTTTGCTGGTTGTTTATATCAATAGTAAATATTTAAATTATATTATGGGAATACGTATAACACTCTGCGTTGTTGAAAGTAGTTTACAGTATGATAATGCTACAATTGGGTGTAAGGCAGTATTGTTTTGGGCAGGTATTTATACTACCATGTAGTATTAAGTAATGTATGAACTTTGGGCATCTAATTTTGAGGTTTTCAAGATTCACTTGACCGCTCTTGACTGAAATCCTCTGCACTAAAGCTGCTACGTACTCAGCTGTGACTTGCTATCCGAGGGGTACAGGCCATGCTATCCTTGAGTGAGACACTTGTATAACAATCAAGTGGCTTCATCAGTCCATTTCAGAGAAAAGCTGTGGAGATGCAAAGGTGTTGGATGTAATCAGTTCCTCAGCCTGGAGATGTGTTCAGTCCATCAGTCTTGATAAAAGTACAGCAAATGCACGGAGAAGAAGCTTATAGTATTCTGCAGACAGATGAGACAAAGCAGGTGGAGGCGGCGTCAGAGGTGGACAGCGTCCACTAGTGGAAGAAAGTCATGCTAAGTAAGTAAGTTTATTCAGGTATACACAAATACATGTACATAGATTATCATACATAGCAGCATATGTGTAGAGAACCTAGGATAACCCAAAAGTCAGACAGAGTTTGGCAAGCGTTGGAGATGTATCAAGATTCCAAAATGTTGCTGTGTCAGTTATTATTAAATAAACGGTTAAGAAAA
The DNA here is from genome assembly GCA_009830355.1 of Cherax destructor. Taxonomy (NCBI): domain Eukaryota; kingdom Metazoa; phylum Arthropoda; class Malacostraca; order Decapoda; family Parastacidae; genus Cherax; species Cherax destructor. Next base: position 24,349 of record WNWK01009888.1, on the reverse strand, counting down.
CGAACCAGCTACGTTGGTGATGGGGGAAATGAGGCTGAGGCTGATGCAGCCAATTCAGCTACAAGTCACCCTCAGGTTGGGCTTACCGTTCCAATCAACCTGAGGCAGGCAAAGCTAATAGCCGGTAGAGCTGTGAGACTAACAAGGGATCTTCTTGGCGAAACGCAGCTTCACTTACAACTTAGGGCAATACAACGAACCATCACCGCTTAATAGAGCATTGGACAGAGTCCAGTGCACAGCCATACACCGCCTACGGTTGGTCTGTCCAACGAGTAGATTGCTAATTGATAAAGTGGAAGAACAATAATGTCATAGCAGTCTTGTTCCTTCCATCAAGTAGAAATCTGAATGGTAATCTAACTCTTTGCCCCCTTTTGATGTGAATGTGGGGCTCCATCTATGCCCCTCGTTCCTTTCTTCTAAGTCTGCCAGCGAGTTAAAGCCCTTAGATTTTTCTTCTCTTAGAGAAGAATCCTATAATGTGCCTTTTACCCTTCAAGAACTGGAGGCAACACTCTCTGCTTGCCGATCATCGGCAGCTGGGCCAGACGGCATACATATTCGTATGCTACAGCATTTACATCAGTCTGCTCTTACTGTCCTCTTACGACTCTTTAATCTCATATGGTCGCAAGGAGTTCTTCCCCAGCTGTGGAAGTTTGCTATTGTTCTCCCTTTTCGAAAACCAGGTGCTACGGGACGTGATTCCTCTCACTACCGTCCCATCGCTCTTACCAGTGCAGTTTGCAAGGTGATGGAACGTCTAGTTAATAGACGTTTGATGTGGTATTTAGAGACTCACAATAGTCTTCCCTAGTCAGTATGGCTTCCGTAAGGACCGTTCTGCCATTGACCCTTGCTGCGCTTGGATACGTATATTCGTAATGCCTTTGCGAATAACCATTCGGTTATCGCTATCTTTTTCGACCTTGAGAAGGCTTATGATACAACTTGGAGATATAATATCTTGGCCCAGGCCCACTCCTTAGGCCTCCGAGGCAACCTACCATTCTTTCTTAAGGCTTTCTTAACTGACAGACATTTCCGGGTCCGGGTTAGTAATGAACTCTCCCGGAATTTGTCCAAGCTGAAGGTGTCCCCAGGGATGTGTTCTGAGCACAACACTTTTTCTGCTTGCTATAAATAATCTGGCATCTGTTCTCCCATCCAATATTTGGTCATCGCTCTATGTGGATGACTTTGCTATAGCTTGTGCAGGTGCTGACTGTCACCTCATTGCAGTTTCCTCCAGCATGCCATCAACCGGGTTTCTGATTGGGCCACCACTCACGGGTTTAAATTTTCTAGTGGCAAAACTCATCAAATTACGTTCACTAGACGTTCAGTGGTCTCTGATCATCCATTGTACCTATACGGCTCACGTATCCCAGAACGTGATACAGTCAGGTTTCTCGGCCTCCTGTTTGACCGCAGATTGTCCTGGAAACCTCACATTACCTCTCTGAAGGCGACTTGTCATAGCCGGCTGAACCTCCTTAAAACCCTCGCACATCTTTCATGGGGGCTGATCGTAGAACTCTCCTTCGTCTACATTCGGCCCTAATTCTATCGAAACTCGATTATGGTGACCAGATATATTCGGCAGCCTCTCCTGCCACTCTTTCCAGCCTTAATCCCATCCATCACCAGGGATTACGCTTATGCCTTGGTGCTTTTCGTTCTTCCCCGGTTGAGAGCCTCTATGTAGAAGCGAACATTCCATCCTTGTCCGATCGTCGCGATGCACATTGCATTCGCTATTATGTTCGCTCATGACCTCCGCAATCCTTCCATGTATAGGATTGTCACAGATGTTAGTAGACGCTCGTTATTTGTTCGTCGCCCTGTTTACTTCGTCCCTTTCTCTTCGTCTGCATTCACTCTTGTCTTCCCTTTAGCTTCCGCCTTTATATGTCCATGTGGCTTCACCCTTTCCTCTACCCCTTGGGAAGTTCCTGCTGTCCGTGTCTGTTCTATTCCTCTTACCTTGCGCGAAAGCCCAACTGCCTACGGCGGCTTCTCGCTCTTTCTTTCTAGACCATTTCCGTTCTCATTCCCATGCCATCGCAGTATACACCGATGGTTCAAAGTCATCTGACGGCGTCGGATTCGCAGCAGTGTTTCCGGACAGCGTCGTACGAGGGCATCTATTACCCTCGGCTAGCATATTTACGGCTGAATTATATGCCATTCTTGTGGCACTTATCCGTATTGCATCTATGCCTGTATCACCATTTGTGGTCGTTTCAGACTCCCTTAGTGCTTTACAGGCTATCCGTAAAATTTATACACCTCACCCCCTAGTTCTTCGTATCCACCTTTGGTTACGCCGTATCTTTAGCAAGCATAAAGATATTGTCTTTTGTTGGGTCCCTGGTCATGTTGACGTACAGGGCAATGAACAGGCAGACACTGCTGCGCGGTGAGCAGTACATGACCTTCCAGTTTCATATAGAGGTGTTCCTTTCACGGACTATTTTGCGGTCATTGCTACCCACCTTCGCACCCGTTGGCAACAACGCTGGTCTGACCTGCTGAATAACAAACTTCATTATATTAAACCGGTTATAGGTTTTTGGCCTTCTTCTTGTCACCAATGTCGAGGTTGGGAGACTACACTCTCCCGTCTTCGCATCGGCCACACTCGTCTTACTCACGGGTATCTCATGGAGAGGCTCCCTGCCCCTCTCTGTGAGCATTGTCAGGTTCCAGTGTCTGTTCGACATATCCTGTTGGACTGCCCACTCTATCAACGAGCACGCAGAATTTACGTCCAACGTCGTCTTCGCTCTGCGGCCCTTTCTTTACCTTCCCTTCTTGCAGATGGACCCTCCTTTAATTCTGACTCTCTCATTGACTTTTTGACAGAAACTGACTTACTACACAAACTCTGAAGATTATACCTCTAGCACCTCCCTCAGTCCCTTCTACCTCGATCTCTTGCTACCCTCCACCCTGCACTATCCACCGTCATCTTGCACTCCATACCCTACTAATCGTCCATCTCCCTCTTACAACCCACTCTCCCTGCATCCTACAATAACCTGCAGCGCTGTATAACCCCTGTGGTTTAGCGCTTCTATTTGATTATAATAATAATGATGTGAATGTCCACCGTTCGGCTACAGTTATTTTATTTTTCGTTTTTACGGCCTATCGACATGTTTGTGTGTTCACCACAAACTGAAAATAAATATGGGAGCTAGGTATTTTTTTTTTTGTATATATAAAGTGAGATATTTATCCGTCCATGTGTACATACACTGCTTCTGTCAGTGCACACACATCAAGGACCTATACTTAGTATATACACGCAGAATCCATAGAGATATACTTATCAGAATATATATGTAGTTACTCTACATAACGTAGTATATGTAGTATATATCCTTTATAGTATAATAACATATATCTCCTACAGTGTATAATATTAAGGTATTACAAGGACCCCAATGGAAATAAGTCACTCTGACTTTTTGGGATATCCTAGGTTCTCTACACATATGTATGATAATCTATGTAACTATTTCTGTATACCTGAATAAACTTACTAAATATGTTTAATTGCAAAACCTATGTTCTTTCAGAACAATTGTACAGATTTATGTATGTAAATCATTTAAAACTCTCCTGAATAACGATAATCTTAAAAAAAAAAAAATAGAATTAAAATGAAGTTTTTTATTATTTATGTTCAATATGTGTACATGGAAGTTACAGTGGATGGATTTGCAATCTGCTTGGTAGTTACAAAAAAATGCACCATTATCCTTGTTTTGCGAAGTATTTCGTGCACTGCGAAACTTATCTGACTCTTTTTGGGTTATTCTAGGTAATTTACACGTAAGTATAATTATCAGACATACTAACATGTATACCTACACCTAAATAAACTTACTGCACTCAAAAAGACTTTCTTCAGGTTAATTTCGGACGGCTATTAACCAGGATAACCACGAACTGTTATTTTTTTTCGTTTACCCATAAGTTCTTTTCCAGGATGAGACCCACCAGGAAGTAGCAAGTATAGAATAAATGTCCATATATTTCGCTCTGCCCAGGTCTATTAATGAACCTCAGCAGGAATAAACTACGCTACAGAGTTATACTGGGTTAAACACAAGAAAAACTTCATTGTTTTCTATACAGCTTGGTTGAAAGTGTCCTCAGCTCTCACACTGAGGATCTGGGGATCGATCCCGGCAAGGGTAAAACTTTGGGCGTATTTTCTTACACCTGCTACCCTGTTCACACAGTAGTAAGTAGGTACCTGTATTAGATAAGTGATGTACTATATAATAATAATAATAATAAATTATTGCTTAGGTTACAATGTGTTTACATATCATAATTTGATTGGTGCAAAGAAAGCCACTATTATTTCGGGAAGGCTTAACCTAATATGTATAGACTACTTAAGTCAAGACAGGTGAAGAGTGGTAGAATACAAATGGTCAATATGTGGGGCCACATTACGTATTTTTATATTTTTATAATAAAATATAATTCCCTCTAGTAGAGCAAGACAGAAAACGCACCAGCATAACATACAACTGAAAACGATTTTTTTCAAGGGTTAACCAAGTTATTCAGAGAAATTTTGCCAGTATGACTATGCTTTTCAGAAAAAAATCTGTAGTATTTAAGCATTAAGAAAGACCCGTTTAAGAAAAGGATATATTTTAAAAATGGAAAATGCAGTGTAGTACTATAGTTTTAAAAATCGAAGAACGTCTGGTCATTCCCAGAGTGAGTAAACTACCAGCTGCATTAAATACCTTTTAACACAGATTCTGTTAAGTTTAAAACATACTATAGAGGAGGGAAGACACTATGCCCAGCCCTTCTAGGGCAGGGTAGGTGCCTGAGCCAGAGCTTGCTACCATCTGCAGCTCACAAGACTACCATTCCCATTAGCCCCTCTGGGGCGGGTAAGATGGCAGACCACATTCCCCTCCCCGTGAGGGCGGGGAATGTGGCTAGGTCTGGGGACAGTTGGTCCTAACGATGAGGTCCTTGTACTTCCTTGTATCTGAGATACTCCCGAGAAAGGGAACCAAGGCCGGGCCACCACTTGGAAAAAGCCCGGGCCGGGAGAGTACCTGCGAATCAAGAACATACTATACCAATAAAGGGGTAACCCCAAACAGTTGTCGACTAGTAAGTGTATCTAATGACTATGTGCAAAAAGAACTAAGCAGGTTAAACCCAACTAAGAGCACCGGCCCAGATAACATCCCGTTTAAGTTCCTAAAAGATGGTGCCTCTGAATTGCCAATCCCCATTGCCTACATAATAAATTTGAACATCACCACTAATAACTTACCAGAGGGGTTCAAAGAGGTCAGAGTTACTCCTATCTTCAAGAAAAATAGTGTGTGTGATGTCAGCAACTATAGGCCTGTTAGTATACTCAATGTAATATCCAAAATTCTAGAGAGGGCGGTGTACTGGCAAGTAGTTAAGTACTATCTTAATAACAACAACATTCTTCATAGTTGCCAATCAGGCTTTAATAAACTATCGTTACACCTCCGGGAAAACGGAAGCCGTACTCTTAGGCACAACACATAAACTGAGAAGGGTAAATAATTTTAATGTCCGGTGTAATGGGGAATCCATCACATCAGTTTCCTCAGTCAAATATCTGGTAATCCCCTTTGACCCATGCATGGCAGGAGAATTGATAGGAAACTGTAGTAAAGAAAGCGAATGCCAGACTGAAGTTCCTCTACAGACAAGCACAGTATTTACCTACTGAGGCTCGCAGGACCCTATGTCTAGCTCTTATACAATGTCGTATGGACTATGCTTGCTCTTCATGGTACTCTGCCTTGATAAAAAAAACTGAAAGACAGACTACAAATCACCCAGAACAAAATGGTGAGATTCATCCTGGACTTGGGTCCAAGAGAGCATGTAGGCCAGGATGAATTACAACAATTGGATATGCTGAATGTTGAAGACAGTAAAACAACTGAAGTTAAATCACGTTTATAAAATTGCTAACAAACAGTGTCCAGAATATCTTGCTGCCAATTTTGTCAAGGCTGGGAACCAAAGCAGTCATAGTACTAGGGGGAAAGAGCACAACTTCGTAGTACCCACAGTCAGTGGACAGGCTTCAAACACCTTTTATTGTACAGCAATAAAGAAATTGAACAGACTGCCTGCACATGTCAAAGCCAGTCATAGCATGAACCAGTTCAAGAAGAGCCAAAAGGTACCTAATGAATGTAGCGACAGAAAGGGAGGAGAATATTTTTTATTTTTTTAGCTAACGAACATGTAAATATAAATAACTCTTTTTACCTTATTCCTAGAATATCTCCTTCATAGTATAATAATAGGTATTAAAACGACCCCAATGGAAATAAGTCACTTTGACTTTTTTTGGGTTACCCTAGGTTCTATACACAAATGTGAACAGACTGACTGATGTTGTAGTGGCCAGGCTTAGGCTTGGCTACAAGTACTTCTGGCAGTTTGGGAGACACACAGATGATGATCAAACTAAATGCAAATTATGTGATCAAGCATATGATCACTGTCTTGAACACTATGTGCTTAATTGTCCACTTATTGAGGAATATAGAGATAGACAGTATAATAACCTATGTGACATGTCAAGATATCTTATTAATGAAAATAAGATACCAGTTATACTAAGCAAATTTCCTAAATTTGCTTGTAACAGATAAGTGAACTGTAGATATAAATCCAAATGTACAATTGTTAACCCCTTTTGGGGCCTAGCTCCTAGGTCTTTTGTGTATCCTTATGCTCTTGCGCTACCCTCCACGGGATGGATATGGGGTGCACAATAAACTAACCACTTCGGTGGCAAAATCTAAATCTAATCTACACATATGCTGCTATGTATGTTAATCTATATAACTGTATTTGTGTATACCTGAATAAACTTACTTAGAGAGCTTCTGGCAGCAACTACAGTCACTGAGTACGTAGATCTAATATCCGTTCAAACATGGAGCTAAATATTGATACTGAGGTATGTCATGACGTATCTAAGGTCACAGTCACAGGATATATATCCTGAGGGGCGCATTTCTCTTTTTGGATTATCCTAAGTAATTTACATTTGTTACTATGCAACAAGATCACAGTAAGCGGGTAATATCACAATATACAAAACAACTGTAAAAAAATTAGTGAACACCTGGAGTTTACCTGGAGAGAGTTCCAGGGGTCAACGCCCCCGCGGACCGGTCTGTGACCAGGCCTCATGGAGGATCAGGGCCTGATCAACCAGGCTGTTACTGCTGGTCGCACGCAGTCCAACGTGCGAACCACAACCTGGCTGGTCAGGTACCGACTTTAGGTGCCTGTCCAGTGCCTGCTTGAAGACAGCCAGGGGTCTATTGGTAATCTCCCTTATGTAAGATGGGAGGCAGTTGAACAGTCTTCGGCCCCTGACACTTATTGTGTTGTCTATCAACGTGCTAGTGGCACCCCTGTTTTTTATTGGGGGGATGTTGCATCGTCTGCCGAGTCTTTTGCTTCGTAGGGAGTGACTCTCGTGTGCAAGTTTGGTACTAATCCCTCTAAGATTTTCCAAGTGTTTATAATAATGTATCTCTGTGACCAGACACAGGTATCAAGGCTTTGAAGTCCCACTACTTGGACCTGTTGTAACGAGACTTTGTCGTCAATACAAAGAAAGGCTGAGAGCACTAAGTTGTGGCAGGGTTTCACCCCAGGTATGGTCCTAACGTTAAAATTGTGAAAATGATGTATCTTGCTTATAGTAGATCAATGATTGATTATGCTGCGCCACTACTTGCTCTTGTGTCTGACTGGAAGCTTGGAGCTGGAAAAACTGCAGAACGCAACATGAAGGATCGTCCTAGGATAAGCACAGCGCAAATTTCATCAGGGAAAGAACTTGATATTCCAAGCATCAGATCATTACTGAAAAATATCCTCACGGTCAAATGCTTAGTCTAGGCCATTCAAACCTGACAGAAGCCCTCAAACTTTTCTCAGCACTGGCGAACATCCTCCCATGGATCGAAAATGGAACGGGCCTCCGCATGAATCAGCTACAGGATCTATGTCAAGTAAGACAACAGCGGCACTTCCCCGCTCCATGGGATATTACCCCATTCCAGACTATCATTCCTCCATTTCCTCCCCAAATTCTTCTTAAATCACAACTAAAGCTTCGCCTTGAAACCAAACAAGATGCCTTAAGCTGTATTGATAGTTACACAGCACACTCTTACACAAATTATTTACGTTGATGGTTCTGTTCACCAATCCACTGGTGCAGCTGGTAGTGCTGCTGTTGTCATACAGAGTGATGGCTCTCTTAAAGAAATTGGAGCACGCATCAATAACTGGACCTCTACCCTTCAAATAGAACTGTTTGTCATACTCCTTGCACTCAAATGCGTTCATGTATCTGTATTGATTCTCTGTCATCCATAAATGTTCTCAACTCATTAAGTATAAATTGTGGCATGCTTTGTCAGAAGCCAGACACAGGTATGGTGAGATTGTGAACAGTGGAGTCAGAGTGCACATGCTGTGGATTCCATCTCACATTGGTCTTCAGATGCGTGATAGAACTGAAGTATTGGCTAAGTTATAATCTTTCAAAGAGGGAGTAGATTACAATGTTGGGTTGCCAGCAGTCTGAGAACAATAATACGAACAGAACTTCAACTAAACTTTATTGACTTAAGACTCAGGGAGACTGACACCTATTGCGACCCCAGAATGGGGCACAATGTTTAAATATGTATGTATATAAATATCTAGTGTAACAATGATGTATATTTCCCTTATAATTTTATATTGCTGATATTTTCGATACTAGCTAAATCGTTAATATCTTGCTTTATATTATTATTTGACTTAGCTATATTATTAGGTAGGATGTAACATTCACACTTTGAGTAGCTGTCCGAGAACTGGCTTACTACCTTGGTAACTAGCACTTCGCTTGTTATACTGCCGGCTTCTCTTTAGTTGCTAGGCAGTGACATGCGAGTCACGTGAGCAGTGGCGTGATGCACCTGAATGAACAACTTCCCTGTGCTGGCTTATCCTCTTTGCTTCCTGGTCCTGATTGTTTCCTCGTTATTTAGACTCTGTTTGGTAGAGTATGTGTTCGGTGGTAAGAGTGAACATACTTCTCCGGACTCTGTGTAACTCCGTTCACAGAGCATAGCCAAGACTTAGTGATTTTCGACGTTTTACTGAGGTTGTGTGTCTCAATGACACTCTTAAAGACACGAAGGCAGCATAATGCGATCTATTATTGACAGCGTGATATCCACACAGTGGGCTTCATAAAGCCCATTGTGTGGGCGCAACGTTGTAAGTAAAGGATCGCATTATCTTACCTTTTGTGTCTATATCCATTAAGTCTTACTTATTTAGTCAAATTGACTGGACTTCTTTGACCGGTAATCTGGAGTCCAGTGACTTTATGGAAGTAGTTCAGGACTGTTTTTTGAACATAAAATTTTTCTTACTTTTCCCATAAATTTCAATTGCAGTATAAATTCTATTTAAAAGTGTGAAAATCTAAGGAGGCTAAAACATCTATTAGGGGAGAAAAGAGGAATTTATAGGCGCATGGAAAGTACTTGAGGGCCTGGTCCCAAATCTGCACACTGCCATAACAACATACTGGAGTGAGAGATATGGGAGAAAGTGTAAAGACTACACGAGTCATTAAAGTTGCATGTGATCTCTTCACCACCACTTATGAATACATTAATCCATGGGTCCCCAAACTGGGGCACGAGTGGCCCGCAAGAGTACGCAAAAGTGGGGCACTAGTGGCCCGCAAGAGTACGCAAAAGTGGGGCACTAGTGGCCCGCAAGAGTACGCAAAAGAATTTTCACGGAACACGCGAAAGAGGTATCATAAACTGTTGTGTTTTTATTATCGTTATTGATCTTTCAAATTTATTTATATTCAGTATTTTATAAACAACGTTAAATTCCCAAATATCGAGGGAACCTTCTTTGACAAAAGAAATAATTTAGTTCTATACTTGAACAAAAAAGTACACGTCAAAGTGAATTTTAATTTTACAAATGTGAATTGTCTATGAGTCGGTGCACCAGCTAAGCTCGGCCTTCACGCATTATTTCTAGCCCGGATGAGAGAGGTAAATTCGCATATAACAAAATTCCATGATGTCTGTGTCTGACAAGTTCTACATGAATGGTATACAATACCAAAAAGACGAAGAATTCGACACATGTCCTTGAATTTATTGATAAAGCCACTGGATGGCGAAACGTCTACAATAAAGATACCCAGATGTTGCACATGTGTCTAATTTTTCATCTTGTCGATACTGTATACTATTCATGTACAATACAGGGATATTGTTGTTGTAGGTTTGCGAAACTGTGCCTGTTGTATGTGCGTGTGTGTGTGTATGTATATATGTGTGTGTATGTGTAATTTGTTCATGATTGTAACTATATATGATATGATTATGATTCATTACCTTTGTAACTTGTCATGAGTGTGACCAGCTCTAGTTCATTACCTTTGTAACTTGTCATGAGTGTGACCAGCTCTACCTGGAGCTCATTACCTTTATAACTTGTCATAATTGTGACCAGATCTAGTTCATTACCGCTGTAACTTGTTCAGCTATCAAAACTTTGGAGTCCAGTCAATGGACCAATTATGTACCTCTGTAATCTTTGGACTACCGCCCACAGGATGGGTATGGGGTGCATAATAAAGATATTAAACTGAACCGGTACCACCGGCCCGGGTCTTCTCCATATGGTGACCCGGCAAGGGATAATATAATCGCTGTAGGTAGTAGAAGTAATGATAGTACTAAGAGTACTTGTAGTAGTACTGCTGGTAGTAGTAGTAGCAGCAGCTACTTGTAGTAGTACTGCTGGTAGTAGTAGTAGTAGCAGCTACTTGTAGTAGTACTGCTTGTAGTAGTAGTAGCAGCTAGTAGTAGTCGCGGGGTTTACTGTTTTAAGGAGAACTCTTGCTAATACTTCTGATGATAACAAAGCTGCCATTATTCTGGAGAACGAATCGTTGACACAATAAAATGTCGCATTAATTACACTTGTATCTTTTTACCTAACATATTGTCGGTAATTTTACCAACATTATTACTTGAGCTTGTCTAAATCCTCATGAAGTTGGGTGGCATCTTCCTCTGAATCAATAATCCTGCCTATTTTTTGTATCGTCAGCGAATTTGCTCATATCACTAGTTATTCCCTCGTCAAGATCATTAATGTATATTATGAAGAACAGTGGGCCTAAAACTGATCCTTGTGGAACGCCACTTGTGACTGATCCCCACTTAGATTTCATCCCATTTATGCAGACTGTTTCCTGTTGATCAGTCACGCCTCGATCCATGACAGGACTTTTCCACTGGTACCATAAGTTTGTGTGCTACTTTTTTATCGTGATCAACAGTCTCAAATGCATTACTGAAGAAAGTCAGTAAATTAGTCAGGCAGGAGCGGCTCCTCGTGAAACCATGATGAAAATCATCAGTAAAAGTATGATTATTACCATAGTTTTTTAATATCAGCCTACAACTGAGGTCAGGCTTATTGGGTGGTAATTTGACGGTAATGACTTATCCACTGCTTTAAAAATAGGAAATATATTAGCCATTTTCCTAATTTCATACACTACAACTGTCTGAAGCTTCTTCAATGGGAGCTCCTTGTGGTGAAGAGGCTATCGGTCTGAGGAATTGGACCATTTGGTCTTCTTCCTCAGACCAAACCTAATTACCCCCCAATCCTCCCTTCCCTATCCCATCCTCCCCACCCCCTTTTTACCATTCCTCCCCCTCCCAACCCTCCCCTTTTTCTCGTCCCATTTGTAGCCTCTGGGGTCCTTCCCTCTGGCATTACTGTTTCTAAGTAAGTAGGGGGAAGTGTGCCGGAGTTCATCCCGCTCCGTGAGGTTCCTCGGGTGTGGTGTAGTTTGCCATGGAATCTGGATTATCTGGAGGCACCCGGCTTCCTTCCCGAATTTCTTAGAAGTGGGCAGGGTGTCCTGCAGGTGACGAGTGTATCTCCAGAAGCTGCCTGTTTGTTCTGGGAGGTGGCAGCCGAAGGAGGTATGCTTTGTACAGAGTGATTTTCTGGATTTTCTGTCTTGCGTTGATGATATTTTGGAGCAATTAGCCTTTCAAGACCTTCCTATTCTCAAAGTGGATACCTATGTCCTTCCCGCTCGTGGGCGGAGGCCCTTTCCCAGTAACATCTCCAGCTTAACTTTTGACTACTTTGAACTCCCATCCTCCGTTTATATCGTGGGGCATTGCCTAGAAGTTTGTAAAGTGGTCCCTACTCCCCAACAGTGTTGAAATTACTGCAGCTTTGATCACCTCGCTAAACACTGTAGATCTGCGGCAGAGTGCCTGGTCTGCGGTGCCGTGGATCATACCGATACATCTTGAAGTCTTCCCCTCACTTGTCTCAATTGCAATGAACCTCATCCTTCATTTTCCCGCCGTTGTCAGGTCTATCTTAATGAACGAGAAATCCGTTGTCTTAGGGAGAGTGAAGGCCTTACTTATCCTAAGGCTCTGTCTCGGCTCCGCCTTCAGGAAAATCTTCCTCATATCCCTTATTCCCGAGTAGCTAGGAGACCTCAAACCTTAGCGGTCCCCCCGCCTACCAATTCTTCCGGTGTTGTGTCTTTCTTGCCCGATAGTTTCTCAATCTGCAAGGCATCGCACGTCAGCATCTTCTTCGCGCCTATCATCTGCAAAACTGAACCTGTCTCATAAGCCCAAGTCTCTTCGCATTCCTCCAGTACTTACAATTCCCCAACAGTTTTCCTTTTCGGCCTCAGTGCCTCTACTTGTTCTACCTCAAATGTCTCTGAAATCATGGTATCGGCATCTTCCTTATCCGCTGAGACACTTGACACTATCTACGACTATATTGCGGAGAGGAAACCCTCGATGGACACCGACGCTCCTCCTACCCCTTCTTATTTTTCAAGACCCTCACAGCAATCTTTTCCTTCACAGCATTCTGATTCCTCCTTGCTTACACGCTTACCGTTGCCTCCATACATTGACTTCACTGACCCTGTTGGCATACCTGTCTTTATAAATAATGACTTACCTACAATGGAATATTCGTAACCTTAGGGGTAATCAGGGAGAGCTCCAGGTGTTGCTCTCCCAGTTTTCCCCAGTATGTGTCGGGTTACAAGAGCTCAAACTTCGTTCAGCTGTTATTCGTCCCGTTTCAGGCTATGTGCTGTTGCATTCTGCTGATCCCTTTCCTGATGATTCAGTTAATGAGAGCGCTTTTCTTGTATGCTTTGGTATACCGTATACCTGGAGTTTACCTGGAGAGGGTTTCGGGGGTCAACGCCCCCGCTGCTCGGTCTGAGGCCAGGCCTCATGGTGGATCAGGGTCTGATCAGCCAGGCTGTTACTGCTGGCCGCACGCAAACTGACGTACGAACCACAGCCCGGTTGGTCAGATACTGACTTTAGGTGCCTGTCCAGTGCCTTCTTGAAGACAGCCAGGGGTCTATTGGTAATCCCCCTTATGTATGGGAGGCAACAGGTCTTTGTTCGTTCTCTACTGCATTATACTACAGCCCGTATTTATTTGCACAGATGGTATACAGTTTGCTCTCTGTATCTTTCCCCTTCCCGTGCATTCTGTATCTCGGATATTGCGTTCTTGATCTCTTCTCTACCGCCACCCATCTTGTTGTTAGGTGATTTTAACGCTCACCATCATCTTTGGGGAGGATCCCACTGTGACTCTCGTGGTGATCAGTTGGAGACTCTTCTCACTTCTCATGCTCTTCATGTTTTAAATACGGGTGCTCCTACCCATTTTGACTCTCGCACTCAGTCTCTCTCTCTTGCATTGATCTTTCTATCTGCTCCTTGTCAATCACACTTGATTACGCTTAGTCTTTTCTCTCGGATTTACATGACAGTGATCACTTTCCTGTTCTTCTACTACGTATTCCCGACCGCCTCGTAGCCCTCGTTGGCAATTTGGAAGAGCGAATTGGGACTTATACTCTTATCTTACAGCTTTTTGTGAGGACCCTTCTCCGTCCTCTATTGATGAGCTGGTGCACCAGTTTTCGACCTTAGTTTTGACTGCGGCATCACATTCTTTTCCTCAAACCTCAGGCAGACATTCTCAGACATGCGTGCCTTGGTGGTCTCCTGCGTGTGCCCGTGCGGTGCGTTTGAACGTGCTGCGTGGGGCCGTTATCGGTATAGTCGGACTTCGGATAGTCTCTTGGATTTTAAGCGGGCAAGGGCAGTCGCTCGCCGCGTCATATGCGACGCTAAACACACTTGTTGGTAAGACTATGTGTCTACCACTACCTCAACTTTCCCTATGTGTGCGGTTTGGAAGAAGGTACGGAAGTTGTGTGTCAAGTACGCTGCGGACCCAGCTCCTGTTTTGCGGGTTGCTGGTGTTAGTGTTGCAGAACCTCTAGAGGTTGCCACGGAAATCAGGAACTATCTTGTTTGTGTCTCCCAAGGGCTTCACCTCTTTCCCTCATTTCTCGCGTCTTAGTCTACCAAGGATCAATTGCCCTTGGATTTCTATTCTAATCGAATGGAGCCGTATAATGTACCTTTCACTCTCCTAGAACTAGAGTCCACGCTTTCCACCTTGCCAGTCATCGGCAGCTGGGCCTGATGATATTCATATCAGTATGCTATAACATCTGCGTCCTACAGCCCTTACAATCCTTTTGAGTTTTTTCAATCTTATTTGGACGCGAGGGGTTCTCCCTCAGCAATAGAAATCTGCCACTGTCCTACCGTTTCACAAACCAGGCACCTCGGTGCTTGATACCTCTTACTATCGTCCCATTGCTCTGACCAGTGTAGTCTGCAAGGTGATGGAACGATTGGTGAATAGACGTTTGATATGGTATTTGGAGACTCACCAATATGGCCTTCGCAAGGGACGCTCTACTTTGGACCCCTTGCTCCACTTGGATACGTATGTGTGAAATGCCTTTGCTAACAAACACTCCGTCCTAGCAGTCTTTTTAATCTTGAGAAAGCATATTACACCACTTGGATGTATAACATTTTAGCCCAATCCCACTCCTTAGGCCTCCGCGGTAATCTACCAACCTTCCTTGCTGCTTTCTTATCTGACAGACATTTTCGTGTCCGGGTTGGCACCTCGCTTTCCTCAGACTTTGTTCAGGCCGAGGGAGTCCCACAAGGTTGTGTCCTCAGCACTACCCTTTTTTTCTTAGCTATAAATGACCTACCTTCCGTTCTTCCATCGCATATTTGGTCGTCACTTTATGTGGATGACTTAGTTATAGCTTACGCAGGCGCTGACTGTCGCCTGGTAGCAGCTTCCTTTCAGGATGCGATTGACCGAGTTTCCCATTGGGCCACTTCTCCTGGCTTTAAATTTTCTAGTACGAAAACCCATTTCATTACCTTCACTAAACGTCCTCTTATCCCAGATATTCCATTGTATTTACATGGCTCACGTATTCCAGAATGTGATACGGTCAAGTTTCTTGGCCTTCTCTTCAATCGCCGGTTGACATGGAAACCTCACATTTCCTCTTTGAAGGCAGCTTGTCATGGTCGGCTGAATCTCCTTAAAATTCTTGGCATCGTTCATGGGGAGCAGATCGACTGACTCTCCTCCGTTTGCGGCTTCTCCTTCCACTCTTTCTTAGATCCAATCATCATCAGGATCTACGTTTGTGCCTCGGTGCCTTTCGTTCATTTCCTGCTGAGGCGAATGTTCCATCCTTAGCTGATCGTCGTGATGCTCATTGCCTTCGTTTCTTTGTCCGGGCTCATGACCTTCGTGTTCCGTCTTTGTATAGGTTGGTCTCAGACGTTAGTAAAAGCCCATTATTTGTTCGACGCCTCTACTCCAATTACCTCCCTTGTATGTTCATTTAGCATCTGCCTTTTCCCTTCCCCCTTGGGAGGTTCTGAAGGTTCGTTTCTGTTCTCCCCTACTGCCATGCGCCAAAGCTCTCCTACCTACAACTGCTTCTCACTCTCTCTTTCTTGATCACTTACGGTCGCATGCTCATGCCATTGCTGTTTATACAGATGGTTCTAAATATTCTGATGGGGTTGGGTTCGCGGCGGTGTTCCCTGAGGATGTTGTCCGAGGTCACCTGTTAGACTCGGCTAGTATTTTTACTGCCGAGTTGAATGCCATCCTCATTGCACTTCTCCGTATTACATATATGTCTCCTTCAACGTTTGTAATCTTTTCAGATTCCCTCAGTGCTTTAAACAATTTGATTCCCCTCATCCATTAGTTCATCGTATTCAACTATGGTTGCGCCGTGTTGCTAGCAAAAACAAAGA
Source organism: Cherax destructor (assembly GCA_009830355.1). Classification (NCBI taxonomy): domain Eukaryota; kingdom Metazoa; phylum Arthropoda; class Malacostraca; order Decapoda; family Parastacidae; genus Cherax; species Cherax destructor. The sequence goes on along the minus strand of WNWK01009888.1, from coordinate 7,991 downwards.
CGTCGTTTTCTGTTGGGTCCCTGGACACGTTGATGTGCAGGGCAATGAACAAGCAGATGCTGCTGCACGGTCAGCGGTGCATGATCTTCCGGTTTCCTATAGGGGTATTCATTTTAGAGATTATTTTACAGTAAAATCTGCCCGTCTTTGCGGCCATTGGCAACAACGGTGGTCGGACATGCACCATAACAAATTGCACTCTATTAAACCGCTTGTAGGTTTGTGGCCATCTTCTTACCACCGTTGCCGTATTCGAGAGACTGCATTCTCCCGTCTCCGCATTGGCCATACTCGCCTTACCAATGGGTATCTCATGGAACGACACCCTATTCCTCTGTGAGGTTTGTCGAGTCCCTATTTCGGTTCTTCACTTTCTTGTAGATTGTCTGGTTTACCAGCGAGCTCACAGGATTTACCTCCAATGACGCCGCCGCCCTGCCGCTCTTACCTTCTCTTCTCTTCTTGCAGACGGTCCTGCCTTTGACTTACAATCACTTTTTTACTTTTTGTCACCAACTGCTTTACTATACGAACTTTGACACATAGTCCTTAGTGTCTCTTCCAGCTCTTTTTCCCTCACCTCTGATTCCCTCTCCACTTAGCTGTTTATAGCCCCACTATTTTTTACCCTGAAGCGCTGTATGACCCTTGTCAGTTTAGCGCTTTCTTTGATAATAATAATAAAAATAATAATAATTGTCTGAAGAGAGATATTAAAAAGGTTAGTTCATGGTTCACAAATTTCCATTTTGCATTCCTTTAAAACCCTTGAAAAATGTTCATCAGGGCCTGGGGATTTATTTTGCTTAAATCAGTCAACTTGTTTGCTTATCATTTCCAAAGTGACTGTGATATTACATAATGTATTTTCTTAGGACTACTATAAAAATGTATTTCTGGGATATCTTTTGTGTCTTGTGTAAAAACTGAGAGGAAATAATTAAAATCGATCACATTTCATTCTCTTTGTCAGTAAGCTGTTCAGAGTTAGGTTTAAGAGAGCGTAAGTTTTCTGGTTTGTTTCGAATCCTTAACAGTTTTAATTACATACCTTCAGTCGTTGACTCTTCTAACTTCCTCTAACTCTGCCTTAACCTGGAAATACGGTTGTTCAAAGTTAGAGAAGTTATGACAATCTCAGTTAGCTAAGAACGAGAGCGTACTAGGCACGTCTTCACACGAGCGAGGTAGACCAGTAGACAAGAATGGCGGGTCAAGGCAAGGGTAGACTAGTGGCGGGTCTGAGCGAGGATAGACCAGTGGACCAGAGTGGCGAGTCTAAGCGAGGGTAGACCAGTAGACAAGAATGGCGGGTCTGGGCAAGGGTAGATCAGAGTGGCAGGTCTGAGAGAGGATAGACCAGAGTGGCGGGTCTCAACGAGGGTAGACCAGTAGAACAGAGTGACGGGTCTGGGGGAGAGTAGACCAGAGTGGCAAGTCTGAGCGAGGGTAGACCAGTAGACAAAAATGACAGGTCTGGGCAAGGGTAGACACAGTGGCGGTCTGAGTGAGGGTAGACCAGTGGACAAGGGTGGCGGGTCTGAGCGAGGGTAGACCAGTGGGCAAGAATAGCGGGTCTGGGCAAGGGTAGACTAGAGTGGCGGGTCTGAGGGTAGACCAGTGGACCAGAGTGGCGGGTCTGAGCGAGGGTAGACCAGAGTGGCGGGTCTGAGCGAGGGTGGACCAGAGTGGCGGGTCTGAGCGAGGGTAGACCAGAGTGGCGGGTCTGAGCGAGGGTGGACCAGAGTGGCGGGTCTGAGCGAGGGTAGACCAGAGTGGCGGGTCTGAGCGAGGGTGGACCAGAGTGGCGGGTCTGAGCGAGGGTGGACCAGAGTGGCGGTCTGGGTGAGGAATAACCACACACAAAGGTGCGGACACGCAGGGTATCAGAGCTACAAAAGACCATGATTGATTGAACGCTCGTTAAACACCCTCTCATTTTTCACCAGGAGGTAACCCCTCCTCCCCCCTCTTTTTCTGTTTAGGCTTCTTTGATAATAATTTCGCTCTGTTTCTCTCACGCTCTCTGTGTGTCTGTCTCTCTCTCCCTGCCTCCATTCTCCTTCTTCACCTCCCCCTTCCTCTCTTTCTCCACTCTCCCTCTCCTCTATCTTACTTCTCTACCTTATCTCTCCTCTCTACCTCTCCTCTCACTCCCTCTCCTGTCCCTCTCTCCTCTCCTAACCTCCTCTCTCCCTCTCCCTCCTCTCTCCCTCTCCCCGAGATATTTACCCTAGGTACTTGCTTCATTCATCTTATTCCCATTCAGACAGTGATTACCACCAGCCACTATACATTACCCTGGGCTTGTAGTTTCAGACTTTCCACGTGATATACATTACTCATCAACATCATATACATTACTCATCTTGGGCGATTTATCAGAGGAGAAATTTTCTTCTCTAATTATTTGGTGATAGTTATGATTGTGATGAATTATTTCAGTATTTAATTCTGAATAACACTGACTCTTATTTTAAGTAAAATGGGTAGTTATTTTTAATGACATTGGTTGTTATTTTTCAATGACATTAGGTGTTATTTTCAAAAACATTAGATTTTATTGAAAGTGATATTCATAACTTGTGTTATCGAAAAATAAGTCAACATTAATTACAATAACAGTGTTATAAAAAATAACATTCATGGTTATTGACAATAACCATGAATGTTATTTTTTATAACACTGACTCTTATTAAAATCAACAGTGACTGCTATTTTTGGATAACACTGACAGTTATTTTTGGATAATACTGACTGAGAGTTATTTTTGGATAATTCTGACTGAGAGTTATTTTTGGATAATACTGACAGAGTTATTTTTGGATAATACTGACTGAGAGTTATTTTTGGATAATACTGACTGAGAGTTATTTTTGGATAATACTGACTGAGAGTTATTTTTATAAACATTGAGAGTTATTTTTGATAAACTGACTAGAGTTATTTTTGATAACTGACTGAGATTTTTTTGATAATACTGACTGAATTATTTTGGACAATACTGACTAGAGTTATTATAATACGATTGAGGTTATTTTTGGATAATACTGACTGACAGTTATTTTTGGATAATACTGACTGACAGTTATTTTTGGATAATACTGACTGACAGTTATTTTTGGATAACACTGACAGTTATGTTTGGATAACACTGACAGTTATTTTTTGGATAACACTGACAGTTAATTTTGGATAACACTGACAGTTAATTTTTGGATAACACTGACAGTTATTTTTTGGATAACACTGACTGCTATTTTTGGATAACACTGACTGCTATTTTTGGATAACACTGACAGTTATTTTTCGATAACACTGACAGTTATTTTTGGGAAGCGAGAGAATATTTTTTTGTCTCTCCTGCGCTCATTATTTTCGCACTGTGCTGGACCTAAACCTTTTATTAATTAGGCGCCAGAGAGGTAAAAAAAACTAATTTTCTTTAACAAATCTTTAATTCGAGAACTATTTCATTTTGGACGACTTCCACTTAGCTTCATTTTTATATATCATAAGTGAAAATAGTATTCATGAGGTTTCAATTTGTTATTGTCTATTTCATCTACGGTAGTTGCTATACCAATGCATTGTTGAGATGCTCATAGTGTCATATAGGGGGTTAATGAGCGCTGGGATAATTGGGGAATAAGGGAGTAAAGGGAGGGAGTAGGCAGGAGAGGTGAGGTTGACAGGAGCGGAGGTAATGTGAGGTCACTGGTGACTACACCATCACCTCTCATTACCACCACACTACTCATCCTCTCTGTACTTGAAATAAAATATAAGAATAAAGAAAATTAAGAATAAAACGGGGATAGTGAATATCAATATTCCACTCAAACACAGTTAATTATTAAGTCCTTGTACAATAATATATTTGGGCACAGGAGAACTTTATTAGGTTTACATAAATGGGGATTGTACACATAAGTAGTGAGACAGGGAATACAACGAAACAGAATATAACTTACAATATAGTTCAGAGGACAGTTCACCACAGGAACTCAGTCACACTCTAGTCACAGGTCCCAAGACTTACACAGCATGAGCACGGATCCATGCCAGTACTCTGCCCAGAGACTCTCCAGCAGCCTTCTCCAAGAGCTCTGCCCACAGGCAGCAGCTCTGCCAGAATCTCGTGCCCAGAGCTCTGCACACAGGCTAGAGCTCCACCAGAATCTCTCCCTCTAGGTTAGGTTAGGTAAAGTTCGTCAGGAAACAGGACAAGTGTTTCCTGACGCGGGTCTTAGATGATGACCTTCCGTTGGAGATTTTGGTCATCTGACCGAGGCCTTCCACTGGCTTACCGGTCCACCCCTTAAAATTATGGTCAATTATAACCATTTTTTTCCCTCTATCTGTTTCCTTGAGCTTATATGGTCCTTCAAGCGCCCCCTTCCCTATGAGGCATACACCACGTGTTAAGACCTGACGCCAATGACGAACAAAAGACCTGAGACGTGAGCAGCGAGGCGTGCTGACAGCTATTTGCCAAAGCAAGGTGTGTGACAATTTACTGGTTAATTAGGTCTCCCTCAGAGACCTTACAAGCACAGTGACCTACATCACAACAGTTATTGTAGATTTCTTTGCCTCATAAAAGAAGGAACCACTAGGGTAGCTCCTTATTACGATCTCAGGTAATCAAGGCCTGTTAACCTGGTCGTAATGGGACTTGGAGCTAAAATAAACACACCAGTAATCTTTGAATTGTATTTTCCTTCACCAAGTATGAACAGATGCATTTACAATATGTACACTATGTACAAGAGGTTGGAAAATAAATGTATCATGGTAATCAAGATTCGAGACAACAGCCTAAAGACACATAGACGACCGTGATCAACCAACAGTGGTATGAATCTGGCAATAGTGGGACGCGAGTGAAACCACATCTCCGCCATTGTCAGAACCACCTTATGATTGGTTGAACCAAGGTACTGATTTAACGATGGGGCTCCCTTAATCGTTAAACCCTTAGCACCCGGTTCGCTGGTTGGGAGGCAGCCATTATGAGAGTGTGTACATACGCCGAATAAATGTAACATACTCTTTGCATGCCACACTCTTGCTAAAAGACACATTATAATCTTTATCTAATTATTTATACAAGTACATGTACAAGGTATACAGGCCTAGCTGACATCAATGACACTACTATATAGAAAACCCCTTGTTATGCAAAGTATTTCTAGCAAATTATACGACCCACACCAGTCGACTAACATCCAGGTACCTATTTTACTGCTAGGTGAACAGGGGCAGCAGGTGTCTTAAAGAAGCACGTTATAGTGTCTGTACCCGCACCGGGGATGGAACCACGGACCTCAGTGTGTGGGTCGAGTGCGCTAGCAATAGAGCAACGAGACATCAAGCAATCAGTATTAATGATTCATGCTCACTGGAAGCACATATGACTCGCAGTCTGGACGCGGGTTTAATTCGCAGTGAGTTGAGACACATGGTAGCGTCTCTTTACACATGTTGCCTAGGTTGAGCTAGCTGTAAATATGTACCTGAGCGATAGATCACTGTTGTGGGTCATGTACTGTAAACGTCCTAAAAGTACTAAGGGGAAAATGGCAGAATTCTTTCATGGGTCATGGACGACCCATGAAAGGTCATCTGAATAAATACGCGGTGGAGACTACATCCTCGGTCCTCAAAACACAGTTTGATCTTTGACCAGTCAGGCTGTTGGTAATTTATATGGGGACCATTATTTATATTAGGCCTTATCAACGACGTAGAGAGTTGTAGCACAAGGCTGGTGCCTTCACGCATGTCAAGGCAGTCAGGGAAAAGTTTATGCTATTTGAAGCGACAGTGAAAGTTTCTAACTTGGTTCATTCCCCATGTGAAAAATTTCATGAGGAAAGTGAAGCAGAATTTCCTTTTTCATTTGCAACAGAAATCATTAATAACTTGCAAAAACGATTTCAGAAACGATTTTCAGATCTTGATGGAAAAACAAATGAAATAAAGCTGTTTCAAAATTCATCTGACTGCCGTGTTGAAACACTCCCAGGTCAGTTTAAAATCAGATGACATACTGGATGAAACATGCTTGTGGATTCGTATGAGTTTTTGGTACAACGTGCCTAAGTGAACAATCAATTTAAAAGATGAAGTATGTCAAGTCCAAATATCGCACAAATTTATCTACTTTGTATTTGAAGTCCATTCTAATAATTAGCTCCTCAAGCTTGAAACTTCAGTTCAGCCATATTTTGAAATTAAAACAACCAGTTCCATCATTCCTATTAATCTTGTCCTCTTTAAGGGGGCTCCTTGACGAGGTAAAGAGGCTATTGGTCTGAGGATTGGACCTCTTAGTCTTCTTCCTCAGACCGAACCTAATTACCCCCAATCCCCCTCCCCTTCCCCATCCTCCCTTTTCCCTTTCCTCCTCCTCCTCATCCCTTCCCTATTCCCTTCCCATTTTTACCCTGTGAGCTACTCTCCACAGGCATTCTGGTTCCTAGGTAGGGGAAGGGTACCGTGGTCCATCCCATTCCATTGAGGTTCATGGCGGTGGTGCAGTTTGCCGTGGAATCTGGATCGCCTGGGGATGTCCCGATCCCTCTCCGGTCTCCAGGGGGTGGCTTTGGGTATCTTTCAGGCGACTGGTGTAACTCTGGAGGCCACCTTTCGGATTCCGGGGGTGGTGGTCGAAGGAGGTATGCTTTGTGGCGGGTATCCGGCCGCCCTCTCTTTTGTCTGTCGAGATGGCTCGGTGGATGTGAGGTTGCTATCCCGGATTGCTGGTTTACTTGCATGAAGGGTAGGGTATGCACGGTTCCATGCTGCATCTGCACTACTTGTGGTGTTGAGGTCCTCTTGGGCGCGGAGGGGGATATACGCCCCTTTCAGTCCTCCTAGGAGCTATTCCTCCACGTTCCCCCCTTTTTTATTCTTTTTTATTTTTATTTTGTTTTCTTCTTTCTTTTTTTTCTTAAAAACAAAAGGAAAGAAGTAACCTAACCATGGCCGACCCAATCCATGAACCTACTACCCCCGGACCCCTTCCTGATACCGCACCCAGTTCTGACCCTACCTCGTTAATGGACAACTCTTCGGACACCTCCAATACCCCTGTACCTCTTGCTGGTGCCAGTTCGTCACCTGCTTTAGGTACCGGGGTTCCGACCGGCCCTTTTGAAACGTCTGACCTTCGCTCTTCTCTGACCTTGATTCCAGCTTCTCTCTCTATGGTGCGGAAATTTTCGGATTGCTCGCCCGTCCCTCGGACCGCCTCCGGTCCAACATCAAAACGACCAAGACCCTTACATTACGATTCGACTCTTCATTCTCATTCATCTCAGAAACGACCTGCTCGTCACACACTTCCCTTAAACACTTTGTTTCACACTACTCAATGGAAAAAGTTTTTTACTCTAAGACAGACTTCTCCTACTTCTTACTTTCCGATCATAGTATTGGTAAGGCTCCTACGCCATGTAGGTAAAGATATCTCATTTCACGCTCTCAAGAGCGGCACTTGCATCATCACAGTCCAGAATGCTGGCCAAGCTCGCGATCTTTCTCTCCTTACGACCATAGATACTATTCCTATCACTATTGACAAACATCATTCTCTCAATTCTTGTAGTGGTACTGTCATTTTACCACACACCATTGTCCAATGGAATTTCCAGACATGTGGTGGTGACATTTTGGAGCAGCTTGAGCTCCAAGAACTCCCTATCCTCAAAGTTGACACTTTTGTCCTCCCTGCCAATAAGCGAAGACGTTATCCTTGCAATATAGCTCGTTTAACATTTGACTGCCGTGAACTTCCGCCTTCTGTCTACATTGCAGGTCACCGTTTACAGGTTCGAAAGTTGACCCCTACACCACAACAGTGTAGAAACTGCTGGCGTTTTGGTCACCAGTGAAATATTGCAGGTCCATGGCCGAATCCCCAGTCTGTGGTGACGACGACCATGCCAGTCCTTCTTGTACTCTACCTCCCTCTTGCCTTAAC